>JAHWFP010178671.1:27998-51365 GCA_023313725.1 Lithobius niger | reverse complement strand
TTTTGTAACTGTTCCTTTCTCTTGTGTGTGTGGGGGGGGGGGGGGGGGGCCGTTAGACCTAACGGTGTCTTTAGAAGACTGCTGGATCCTGCATATTTGACCTAGTGCTAGTTTTTTAAGTATGAAAAGGTAGTAATTTATTAAAAACATAGGACCTTGTTTCGTTTCTGTAAGACTAGCACCAATCAGTCTTTTTGTTCATTCCAACCTTTATATTATTACGACCATTTTCAACTTAACAGCACGCAGACAAGAAATTTTACTGTTTTCGAATATCACGATATAACTCAAGAATAATTTACTGTACGTCGGCATTCCATGAAAGCTGCTTCTTTTAGCAGCAATGTACAGCTATGAATATAAATTCGGTATTTTAACCAAGCCTATCGTTGCGATAGTTCTCCGTATGTGACGCGAACAAACTGTAGAAACCTTATTTTGCAGTATTCAACAAACAATCTTAAAACGTTCAAACATTTTTTTTAGTTAGAGTAGCTAAAAAAAACACCCTAACTTCAAAGTCGTTTTGAGGTAGTCTTGAAATATAGGGCCTAAGCCATAAAAGTTCGTTCCGAGCTGGTTAAATAAATGGTTTTACTGGAAGGTTAAAATCGTTCACGATTTCTCGAAAATACAAATTAAATTTTTGTTGTAGGACCCAAGATTAACATAACAAATTTTGACCCGCGATGATAAGGGGAAAATGATGGCAGCCACGGCCAACAACGTGACAAATATAACCAGGAGCCTGTAGAAAACAACTAGGAGCGTGTCTCGGTAACTTCCACTACAGTGTTAAGTCAGGAGCGGCTACAGTGGTGTACAAATTCGTTACCAGAGGTCGCCACCTGCACGAGATGATTAGAGGTGTGCATCACGTTCTAAAGACTAATTTTCGGTCCTTTGTTTTTAAACAATAAGTGTTTAACATGGAAACAATACCAAAGTATTAATTAAAAAAGACTAAACAAACAGACAATCAGTTGTTCGTAAGTTGCTCTAACCAACAATAAAATAGAGCGTTGCTTTCGTAGCACACGTCTGCTTCGTGTGCTAACTTTCAGTTTCGATTTTAGACAACTTGGCGCAGTATTGTTGCTCCTTCTGGCGTTACCACTTCGTACTAAATTAAGCGCTTCTAACATAGACCAGCCACACGCGCTCCTAGTTGTTTTCTATAGGCTCCTGATATAACGTATCTACAGTAGTACATATTTTTTACGGTTACACTTAGACCAATGAAATACTGTTAAACACAATTCTAGCTCATTAACCTTCTTAATACTTTCTCGTAGTTAAAGCTTTACAAATTGGACATAAATAAATGTGCGATAAACCATTCCGCCGGTGTATCATCACTAACAGATGGTTCAACAAGCCCAATACGAAGCGGAACCGGAGGTGATGCTTTTCACCGCGCACGCGCAGAACGCCTTGATGCATTATAAACAAGCCAACTAGGGACCGTCGAGTACGCCAACAAAGTTCGTGCCTTACTTATTGATTTATTGAACTCAAATCTTATACGTTATTTCACTAATTTACACTTAAATTAAAAAAATGAGCGTAGCTGAAAAAAGTAGGGAACTGTACATCTCAAAACAGGAAAAAAGTAGGAAAATAAGGAACTAAAACAAAAAAATAGGAAATAAGGAAAAAGTAGGAACTCTACGACCCCGTTCTTATCTTATTGGATGATCTGCCACCTTCTTCAGGCACTTCGAGGGCTGAAAGCTCAGCGTTGGAGAACGGGAAGTCGATTTGGATTTGCCGCTCGTGTTTATGCTTCCAGTTAGTGAGGAGAGATGGGATGGTTTAAGTGGCTCCATCTGTGGAGCGTGGAGAGATTGTTGAGGGAGGAATACTTTCCACTTGCTGTTCAGTTTCTGGGTCAACTCGGGTGTAATAATCTCATTAACATCGCGATTTGAGGCTTCTTGGTGATTCATAAGCGTTTTCCTGGCATTCTAAAAGTGATGGATGCAGATGCTCTCCGAAGCATGAAGATGGGGTTCGTACTGTGTGTAGGATTTTTGAAGCATCTTGGTGTTTTTCAACCGATGTCATTATTTTTTGAGAGGTGGTGAGCCGTAACTGCATTCCAATTGGCCTTCTGTTTCTCCACAGCCTTCATTTGTGCCCATACTAGAATGCAAATTCGACTTTTGGTTTCGCTGACATGGATGGCGTCGCAGTTCGAGCATAGGATAGCATATATCACCGATTTGGTGTGCGGGATACTGTGAAAGGCCTCGGGGTCTTCTGAGGGGGGAGGAGCGGTGAGGGATTGTGAGTCGGGAGTCTGTGCTTGTGGAGTCGCGAAACATTCGTTCTTGCCCTTGCATCTTGTGTTGTACCGGTGTTTGACACGCCCAACTTCAGGGAAAGCCATTCTGGACCTCGTAGAGGCTCTTGGAGGAGCAGAAGGAAGTGGTGGGGCCAGCCTCAGGAGGCAGTGGAGGTGACGGCTAAGGTGCTGGGTCCTCTTATTCGGTTGGAGCATGGAATTTCAGGTTAAAGAGGGTTTCGAAAAAAGAATCTGACACTTCCACGGGTGAGGATTCGCTTGAGGTGGTCTCCCTTGTTCGGTACGTAGGACTCTACATGGAATGGTGCTATAGAATGAGTGGCTGGTGACTGCCGCGCTCTCCACTTCTTAGCTTTGGCGATGACCTTGTGAGCTGTGCGGGCTGGATATCCGAGATGGAGAAATTTTTCTTTGGCCCGGAGGAAGTGCTCGATTGCTGCTGCGGTGTCCAACACTTGATCCATGCAATCTAGATGTCGACCATGGAATGGCGAGGAGTTGAGGCTTTGGATGCCCGGATCGAGTGGAAAGGATTCATCCGAGCACTTCGGGTGGGCTGGGTGCATGGTTTCCAGGTGACAGTTTTCAGTCGACGCATTTGAACATCCAGAAAAGGAAAGCGGTTATGTTGTTCAACCTCAGCTACGAACTCGAAGACCGTTGGTCCAGCTGTTCAAGGTCTGCTTGACAGGTTCAAGATGGTCTTCGGGAAGCGCAGTGATATTGTCATCAATATACCTAGTCCACACATGAAGCTCGGGGTGAGAGGACATGATGCACTCGTCCATGAATTAAAGCACAATCTCTGTCAGGCAAGGGGAACATGAGTACCACATGGGGGTATTCTGAGTCTGTTGGTACACCTCGTCGCGGAAATCTACAAAGATATTTGTCAGGAGGGTGTTAAGGATGAGTCTGTCCAATTCAAATTCTCTGTCATAGAGTCTGCGCGCAGATTGGTTGAACTTCTCCAGAATGAGTTTGTAGCTAAGACTGGGGAACAAAGCATGGAATTGAAGAATGTAAGTCGGTCTCCTGGTTAGAAGTGAAGCGGGCTGAGAATCTTCGTGAATTGTACGATGTTGGACAGACGATAAGTACCCCACAAATACTTCTTCAAACGAAGACCAAGAAACTAGTAGAGCCGCTTGGCAGGACCTTCCACAGCAGAGGTGATCAGCCTGAGAGGAGCCCCCTCCTTGTGTATTTAACTTTGGGCAAACATCTGGGGAAGCTTCGAGTCTGGATCAGGTCGGAGACTGGCTCCTTGAATTTCAGAGATGAGGCTGCCAACTGACACAAGTTGGGTAATGCTTGTAGTGAGGTTTTGATGAAACTTGTTAGTGAGTTTATTTATAGAAGACAGGAGTGTGTAGTTCTGGCTTCCGGAGTTCTTCCCACTAGTTGGAATTGGACTCACTCCTGTCCATAATGATGGTGATGTTCGCTTTATCCGCTCTCATGACAACAATCCTCTCATTGTCCCTAATAGACCATAGTGCATAAACCTGTGGTGGGGTCAAGTTGTTTTTGTGCTGTGTTCCGTCCCTCACGGCTGCAAGGGGCAGTTCGCGGGCGACGGCCGGGGCCCACTGGAAACGCTCAATGAACAGCTGAAATGAGGCAGCCATGTTGGTTTCGAGTTTGGCGCGATCACACTTGAGCACAGGGCTGAACTTGAGATCCACGGAATGAACTTCATTTTTCAGCTTGGCTAAGAGTGTCGGAGGAGAAAGCAAAACAAGTATTTAAATAGAATAAAGCCTACTAAAATTGCACAAAAAATAAACAATGGCCGCACAACGTTTTGGGATTCAGTTCATCCCGTTGAAAAGCCACAGGTTGGAGTTGAGCTGGATCATCTCAGGAGGCCTATGAGGACCATTACCCAGGCAAAGTGTTGGTTTTCAAGGTTGGTTGCCCACCAAAGTTGAGTTGAGTGCTCGCAGGCTCGCAGGAGGGCCATCCGTTAGACCGTGTGGTCACGACGGGAGAAGTGCAGCATGCTGGACGACAAAAAAGGCGTGCAAATCAGTTTCAGTTAGCGGTTGGTTGGAGATGGGGGGAAGAACTGAAGATGCACATGGATCAAACCAGGAGGCGGCGAGATGTCTTGAGAAAGAGTGTGCACTGACATTGGGTACGTACAGAGTCAGTCTGGCTTCAAGAGGTGGTAAGGAAAAGGCAAGAGGGGAAGGAGGGGATAGGAAGGCAGGGGGAAAAGGGGGGGGGGGGGGCAACAGTGTCAAGTTGTGAGCTTCTGATAAAAGTCTACATAAGTACAACAGTACAGACATGGAACTGGGAAGGTAGGGGGAGGGGGATGGCATAGGCAGGAGGGGGAAAGCATAGACAGGAGGGGGAATGTAGGGAGGAGAAACAACAGGGTAAAGCAGCAAGCGTCCAGATGCTACTGGTGGATGTCCAGCCGAGTGCAACAATACTGCCAAGGAACTAAAAAGAGGGGAGGAGGGGGCAGTGACGATGCAGAAACAATGGGAGCACTGGCATTCTATAGGGCATATCTTTATTATAATATCGGAGGCCGGCTAAAAGGAAAGCCTAAAGGAAAACTACTTCTCCACTCCTCGCGCCCGCATTGAAAATGCACTCTCCCACTCTACCTGCAGCCAAAAAGGAGCCAGGCATGCATGGTCGATCAATCTGACAAGTCGTCGGGAAAATGTCCCGGGAAATGTGACCGGCCCCGTGCATAGCACGGGCTTCCTCTATTTGACATAGGATTTGAAGACGAGGATCGGTAATGGACAACACCAACAGGCATGTTTCAGTTTCGGTTTGAGAAAGGGAAAACATGTTGACAAAACAGGAGCACGAGAGTCTGAACAGGCGGAGACACGTCGTGCACAGGAGGGGCTAAGTCGGAAGGTATTAGTAACGAAAGGACTTTAATGTAAGGTTTGACCTCAACCTCCCATGTTAACTCCACTCAAATTTAGTATACAGGCTTTATTAGATTGGTGAACATGTGTACCAACTTTTATTAACTTATGATTTGTCATATCCAAGATCTGGACTTGAGCTGGAACCGTGATTTTTATTTTTGACTTCTTGTACTTCTTCCACACACGTTTCTACTACGCGCTCTACAGATCAAACTATTTGCCCTATAAAGCTGGTTCTTAGCTAATGTGAAAGATCTACTTCCGGAGACGTGCCCTTTATAGAAATAGAAATCTGGAGTTAAGGGACCCTAAACGATCAGTTTTATTGTTTTACATTGTTTTAAATATTGTTTTTATGTAACAATGCCAATCAGCAAACGCCGGACCAAGGCGTAAACTGAACATTAAGCAAATGCTAACAATGCTGGGGAGCTAACAATTCACCCACACGTGAAGAGGAAACATTATCCTTATTAGGAATTGAGTTATATAATGATTTCATATCACTCTCCTGTATTAAAGCTAAAATGTCCGTTGCCCAAAGCTGCTGAAAGAGAACTGCGGACAAACCCACTTCGAACAGAAACACTTGCACTGAAAAGCAAGCATAGAAAACAAACTTGGTATGTCAAAGTATCACGAATTAGATAAAAAAAATGAATTAAGATACGATTTAACTGATCCGAAGTCAAAACAGCAAAGGAACACAAATAAACTTTCCTGTAAAGTTTCGTATACCGCAGTGTTCCTGTACTGTTAGTCCACGTGAAACCTTACTGCAGTATTCATCCATTAGATAGGTAAATAAAATTAAAACCATATCTCAACCTTCAAAATTATTCTAAGATTTATATGGGACCATTCACAAATACATCACGCTCCGAGGGGGGGGGGGGGGGGCAGTTCAGTGTGACAAAACGTGACATGGGGGAGAAGAGTGTTTAGAAAATGTGACGTCACTTTTATTTTTCATATAAAGAAAAAAATTTAATATTCTAACTGTACATTGACGTGCTCAGGTGTCAGGAAAGTCAGGAGCTATAAAACTGCTTCTTGTTGAACCTGTCAGAATTTTAGGAATTAAAGTGGCACTATCACCGAATTAAAGTCTGCAGAATAAAGCACCATCTAGCGCTATCCATCTGCACTTTGCTTGCATCAGGCGGAGGAACACAGAAGCCATATCTTTCAACGAAACAAATAAGCCACGTGCCTTGTAGAATGTAATGTATAGTTTAATTGAAGTTTTTCTCTTCAACCAGTTTTTCCATCCACAATACGACATGTCATTAACGCCTAGGAGAGCTGAAATGGAGGAAATATCAATGAAATTGCCTCAATACATTCCTAAAGTGTGCAATGGTCACTATCTGACGTCATAGCATTAATTCTGGGAAGCTTTGGCTCAACGTTTCACAGAGGTACTGAGTTAAGGTTGCACTACAGTATCTGCCGGATCTTAGAGAAAACAAGCACATGCGACTAATTTGTACGGTATGGCTGCCGAAAAAACCACTGCCTCGATTGATTTATACTATCGCCGAGGACATTAGTTACAGCCCAAAAGAATGCCAACTGAAATACTACGTCTCTTTTCCTTAAAACACTTTCCGGATACAAGAATGTGTTGGCGTATTTACATTTTACATTAAAACTTTGTGATGGCAGTGTGACAACTTAAACTTTGTACTTACAACCAAATGTAGGCTATACAAAAATTTGTCAAGGAAAACTACGTAGAATTAACCGCAAAATAGATGTTGTGTTACGTCTAAAAACTAAGCTCTACCAACTGTCTGTACTGCCGAAAATAACTATCGCTTAGAAACTTCCTGGGCAATATTGCTGCGTAGTCTTGATTCTGGCCTTGCCATTCACCCTCTGCATTCTAGAATAGAAGCACCCCGGAAATGTGCTCATGCTCTTGTCGAGTGTGGCATGTGAATGATCCTGTAGGTATATCCGAGCAAAATTGTCCCTCTCCATCCAGAGATAACCTTAGCAGTTCAACAGGACATTAATTCGACTGTTTCCATTTCCTTTATTTGTGGCTTCTCATTTTAAACTGGCTCATGGCAGATGAAAGAAGCTGTTTTTTAAAGTTTTGCGCAGGTCCACAAAATTGCATTCCTAGAAAAAAATTTTCGGAGGGGGGGGGGGGGGGTGAAGTCAGTGTGACATACTTTTTCAGGGGGGTACGAGTAGGTGTGACAAAATGTGACATGGGGAGGGAGGGAGTTAAAATTGGCCAAAAAAAGCGTGGCATACTTTATAAATGGTCCCCAAAGTGCTACACACTCGCATGCTTCGGGGCTAAATTTTTCAGTATTATTCTAGTCAGGTCGTCTCCATTCCATTCATCCTATTGATACATACACTACTTTTCAAGATTTCATCTTCAAGACTTCAGACTGGTATTTCATTTGAAATTTATTTCCAGGTTTTCAAAGAGTCGCACAAACCCTGAAGTAGGTCTGTACTATGCACATTAAGACTATGGTTTTTACGATTTTTCAGTGATGTCGTTTAGCCAAGTAGAATGCACCAATCTGACCTATCGTATTCTAAAGTAAATACTGTAAAAACATGTAAATACAGCAGTAAGCTTTCACGTGAACTAAACAGTACAGGAACACTGCGGTATACGAAACTTTACAGTTACAGCAAAGTTTATTTGTGTTCCTTTGCTATTTTGACTTCTGATCAGTTAAACCTAACCTTAAACATCAAACGAGTTCGTTTTTGTTTTCTAATAAAGGGGGTGAACCCATCCGTATTTACTTGACCACTCGAAAATTTTACTCACACCGGTGCATGGCTATCACCGCCTCTGGCAATTGCGCAATGCCTGGCACAACAACACTCGCAGCCCCCGGGGAGAGGCATTACACCTCCTACATTTTATCCCTGTAAACGTACTCATCCTAACCAAACACTTCTACGGGATCCTGCCATGGGACCATCTGCTCATAATGGCGGATATCCTTATAAAATTACTCCACACATTCAATGTGATCCTGCCAGTGGCCTACTTACCCGAAATAGCACACATCAATACAAAACGTACACCTCACAATGCTTACAGCATCAAGCCAATGATTCACTTAAGCGCAGCACTCAGTCACTCCTTATAACGTGGGCCGGACCAAACACTTCTGACTCCTCCTCCACAAGACGGCATTTAATATTGGGCCGGCGAAATTTCACGCACTCCTCAAAGCCCATAGTATATCTATTTTTCCAAATAAGTATTTTCAGCAGTGCGGTAACGAGACAACAAGACTCAGCCACATAAACACAAACACGTCGGCAACACAGCGGCCGCCATCTTGCCTCAACACCAGAGTCCGAGTTACTTACGGTTTCCAAGTCAGCCATTCTCACACCGCCTTCACACCCGAATGCTTTTTGTACATTCAGTGTAATATCCACACAAACAGCCCTTGATTACAATACTCTGTTGTCATTAGTTAAAATAGCGTTGAGCGAAATTCAACCTGTTTTCACAAGTTCCGTGAGAATATTAGCAGTGCTCAACACACGACCAAGCCGTGCCATCGGCAAAAGAATCAGTGGTGCAAATAAAAAATGTTAAAATAGTCATCAACAGTTAAAATATAGCCAGGAAGATAGTCCACGATTTCCTGAGCAAAACGATACCAACCGCATGTCAAAATCTCGAATGGTTCCCGAATTATCGACATTTCCGTAAAAGTTGCCGAAACCGATCAGATACCAATTCTACAAATACCGTAGATCGCCTATTAAACACCCATGGGCGGCTAAAATTAATTCGATAAAAAAGTGGAGTGGGCGTTAACAAGGCTAAAACAAAATTTCTGACCTTAACATATTTTTTGGAGTGTCCGTTTAGGCCTAAATCCATCACGGTAAAGTTGATTATTCACGTGCGTGGTCTGGGTTCAATCTAGCATTAACACAATCTTTTTTTTTTTTAGTGAATCGGAAAATTGATTAAAAGTTTACGGAAATTAACGTTTTATCCCCTTAAATCTTGGTTGTTCTGCAGCAAAATTAACGAAAATATTCATAAATTTAACGAAATCAACATTTAATCCAACACTATTCACGGGAGCATTTGTAATCACGGAAAAGTTGGCAATATTAGGCATACGCGATCGATCATTGATGTGCGTAATATGGATTCCGTCTAGTGAAAACGCTTTACCTTTTTCCCATTTATTCTCTAATTTTGTTTATTAGATCGTCTTCCTTCCAATATCTAGACACACGCTAGTGTGTCCCGCCAAGTTAGGCAACAAACATCACATTAATTCAATTGTCGAGGTTGTAAACCATTGTAGCGCGACGCCATTGCGTCAGTGTCTTATATCTTGAAGCATAGTTGGGCACATTTCAGGTACTTGGGGAAAAATAATAATGCGGTACAAAAGTTTAAATTGTGTTGAAATCGAGAGCAATGACCCACCTGACAAAAATTAACTCGTATTTGAATGCCAGCTATGCTGCTTTCAATGCAAAATAACGTTGAAAATGTGTTACTAACTAGCTAGTCCGCTCATCCCCATGTTAATTCTCATAGGGTGATTATTCGATTCCCAGATGACGGGAAGGCTTCCAGCTATGAAATTGGACGAATGGGTGCACTACAATACGAACTGCGTACCTTTTATGGTTTGGAGCCTGGGGGCATAACAGGGATGGCGTGGGAGGGCGCGTAAGTACGAAAATATTGTTATAACCATTGTTAGTATTGTCGGCATCGTATCTCATTGGCCAGCCAAAGTTCCGACAATGAGAACGTGTATACTTACGTGCGTGCTTAGACACACACTAGTGTATCACGATAAATCTAAACAACGTTGCAAAGAAATTGTATTTACGTCCAGTTCACCAAGTGTAAAAACAAAGCAAAATAAACAAAGCCAAAAACTGGTGAAGAGGCCACCAAGTTGAGAGTGGTTCGGTCCTTCAAAGGAGTGATATCAACACACCAAAACTAACTAAATACAACAAATTACAACAAAATTAAAACCAAACCAAAAGCCAATAAAGAGGTGACTAAGTTAAGAATGGTTCGGCCTATAGGCAAAAGGTAGTAGCAAATTGTTGAAAACCAATTTCTTGTTGACGTGGCACTTTATTACTCATCTGCACGTTAGTGGAGTTGAGTCAATACACAATTTAAACAAAAGGAGTGATATCATATCAAAAACTAGAACTGATAAAAGGGGCCGCCAAGTTCCGAATGGTTCGGCCCTGCAAAGGAGTGATATCAACACACCAAAACATTCGCCAACTTAATCGCACCGAATAATACTTTGGACGTTAAATGAAAACTTGAACATTGCTACTGAAAGTAGCAATGTTCTAGTTTTCATTTAACCATCGAATTATTAAGTGGTGCGATTAACTTGGCGAATGTTTTGGTGTGTTGATATCACTCCTTTGCAGGGCCGAACCATTCGGAACTTGGCGGCCCCTTTTACCATTTTTGGGTTTTTGATATGAGCTAACATAATTCAAAGTTAAAACTAATTTTTAACCTTCAAACACACAAACCTCCAAAACAGACAACGTGATTCACCACTGGAAAACGCGTGTATTGACATTTATCACCATAGAATTATATATTGTTGTTCAAGACGGAAGTTCCGGCGGAAATAAACGATTAGGTCTGGACCCGTGGAGCCTCAGTAGTGGACGCAAAGTTGTGGACGCGTCAAGACTGCGTAAGCGCTTGAAACATCCGGTCTACCGCGTCCGTTATGACGTTACTCCGGTTGGCGTTTTCCGGTCGTGAATCGCGCGTCTGTTTTGAAGGTTTTGTGATGGTTAAAAATTAGTTTTAACTTTGAATTATGTTAGATATTGGAAGGAGAACGATCTAAAACTAAATTTGAGAATAAATGAGAAAAAGGTATAGTGTTTTCACTAGACTGAATCCATATTACGCACATTAATGATCGATCGCATGGGCCTAATATTGCCGACTTTTACGCGATTACAAATGCTCCCGTGAATCGTGTTGAATTAAATGTTGATTTCGTAAAATTTATGAATCTTTTCGTTAATTTTACTGCAGAACAACCAAGATTTAAAGGGATAATACGTTGATTTCTTTAAACGTTTGAAGTTTTAGTCAATTTCATGATTGACTAAAAAAAAAAAAACGGTTGGAGAGGGGGGGGGGGTTCGTTAATAAAGCTACTATACGATTTCTGACCTTAAGGCATTTTTGGGGGGTGAGCGTTAACAAAGCCAGGGCGTTTATTAGGCGATTTACGGTAACAGCAACCGATTCAATCCGGTATCGGTGCAGCCATAGTCATTAGGCCTATGTTTGTGTGGTTAGGCCTATATTTGCGCAATTAACCTGTAATTTGCATTAGTGAACATTTACTGAGAAATATTTAGGCCATCTAGAAGACAAGAACAATTAGTCTCTTAAATTTTCTAAGAATAATTCCTTTTCATCAGAAGCACAACGAAAAAAACGGTGAAAAAAGGTTTTGCTACATAGTCATTAGGAGAAAACGTCAAGTTCGAATCTCGTGCCCACTTGGTGGCCATATTAGGAGCAATGAACTTGTTAATTTGCTTATACGTTTACTTATAACTTGCTTAACAAATAAATCGTGCCTAATATGGCTGCCAAGCTGGGTACCCGATGGGTGCTATGTCAGCAGGCCGCGTCAGTCATCTGCAGAGATCAGCGGTTGAGAACGAGACTCGAAAAGTGACGTTTTCTCCTAACGGCTAAATGGCAAAACCTTTTTTATAGTTTTTCGTTGCGATTCTGAAGACGACGAAAGGATTTTTCTTCAAACATTTAAGAGACTAGGTGGTTTTTGTGTTCACATAATTTAAAAAAAGTCCGATTTTAGCCCCTGCAGTCGCCGATTACCGGCACTCACTAAACTAGAATATCCAGGTCAGGTATGCTGGCTGTTTCATAAAACAAGCCCCCTTCCCCCCCCCCCCCGCCCCGCGTTAAACAGTTCATCAGTATTTCCAGGCTAGCTACGCTGGCTGCTTCATAAAACACCTTTAACACCCCCCCCCACCCCTTTGTTGCAAACAGTGCATTAAACACCACCCGCCGTGCGCTCAATTATTTGTTGCTAGCTAATAAACGCTGATTGAGTGATCGAACCCGTCTGTGCATTTTTGGGTGTTTTGATTATTTATCCGTGTTTCCGAATTTCACTTATCTTTTAATTGGTATCTTTCAGCAGCTTGCGTATCGTTTAACCAATTATTTGTAGCTGGTTAATAAATGCTGACTGAGTGAACAAACCAGTCTGTATTTTTGCACGTTTTGAATACATATCGGATTTTCACTAATCCTTTAATTTTAATCGTCCAGCATCGTTTAAACAATTCTTTTTCGCTGGCGTACCACTTTACAACATACAGGCCCGACGGAAGCAACTTATTACTGGTACGGCAGTTGTGAGGCTTTAATATGGGGTGAGGGGGGGGGGGGATTCCAAAAATTAATCTATAAAAAAAAAATTTTTTTAATGTTATTATTTTCTTAAGTCAAACATGTTTCAGTCTTATATCTTGTTATCTCGTCACTTTCTTTCTCCAGATTAAAACCTTCCCGAAAAAAATTGCTCTTATGTTCAGAATGCTGGACAAAAGTGTTGGCCACCGTATATGTTGCTTCCTTCTGCACATGTAGTAACATTAGATGGTTTAGTTTATCTTGCCTCACAGTCGTTTGTTTTTAGTAACAATCAAAATTTTTAACTACTGTGATGTAATGATTACTAGTGGCATGGGTGATAAAATCCATATTACCCTTGCTAGTGGTATATATTTTTCAACAAGTAAACAGAAAAATTCAAGTTTATATCTGTATTCTTTACAGGAACGCCGCCACTGCCTAACATTTATGAAAGTCGCCACTGCCCTTGAAATATGGATCCGCCGTCTCCGAAGAATGGTTTACCAGCCCACACCTCTAGTTTGAGCAACACGTAAGTACACGCCAGCACTGCCCAAAGAGGGTACGGTCCACTCACTGCTGGGGGGGGGGGGTGTTGATTTGTCAGGCAGGGCCCAGACACCGTGTGGGCAACTTGCTACTTTGCATAGGGCAGGCAAGGGTTGGAATGGAACAAACGATTGTGACTTATGATAAACATGGGTCTTATTCAGGTGTTTTTTTTTAATTATGTGCCTAAAACTGGTACGGCTGTGGCCGTACCAGCCGTACCGCTTCCGTCGGCCCTGACAACATAGCAATGATGAGCCTCGTGTACTGCTGGTTTGAAGTGATTGTTGGAGTTTAATGATTGTTGGTACACGGGATATGGGACATCGGACATGACACTTCGAGATCAGGGCTTATAAGGTGTAGATATTGAGGTACATAGGAAGGCCAAATTATGCCAAGTACGGTAAGTAATTTTCCCCTATGGCACGGAGTGATAAGAAAATCACAAGCGGTGCCCTCTAGGTGAGAGGGTCAAAATTAGCACTTGAGTCCCAAACGATTTTAGGCCTACGTACAGGTTCCTTGAATCCCAAACTGTCCTATTAAATCTAGCCAATCCTTGCCTTGAATTTTAACGTGGGGTGCCAGCGCGCTTACAGTTACAAAGTCAATTTACTTACTGAAAATAGGAGACTTGGCTTACAAAATGTACAATTTCCGGCGATGCGAAACTCGCGACGTTGCTCCAACTCTCCTGCATTTTTCTAATTGATTCTATGGCACACCATGTCATTTGGACTACGATTTATACGATAAATAAGGAGGGGGGGGGGGGGGACTATTACGTTCAAGCATTTATAGCATTAGATACGGCTGCAAACAACAGCACCGGTCGGCACTTAAGTATTTACCGACTTTGAGCCCGATCCGATTTAAGAAGCCTGCAAAGGCAGCATCAAACAGACAATGAGTGCAAAGGAGCAAACACAGCACTAGAGAAACTTACCTTTCACTGTAAATATTACATCAATAGAACACATTGTGTTATAGTGAAAGGCCCAATACGTTCCAATAGTATTCCAGATCACCTCGGGAACAGTAAGGGCAGCACGGGCAACTATCAACTTGGGAATCATGCGACGTGGTTCTGTGTTCATTATTGTACCTGGAAACCAGAATGAATAAACCGTAAATAAACCAAAATGCCCATGGGCGTATACAGTAAGTTTGATAAAAATCAGGGGTACAGCATTAAATATAATACAACCTATTTTCGAACCTAACTTGTCTAATCTTACTTACTCCATCACAGAAAATTTAGCAATTTCGCAGTTATTCACATACATGATATCTCTTTACAAAGAAAAATTGTTAGAGAAACATTTCGTTAATATGACAAAAAAACCTAGTCAACTCCAACTCACAACATCAAAAAAAGTTACAATAATTATATGAAATATCGGATACAATCGACGTCAAAAATCTGAAAGTGCCAGCCCCTCAGGCAGGACAGGCTGAATTTTGTTTCTCTTGCCTAAAAGGAACTAAACATTACCTGTAAATTTCTGCATTCCTTTTCTACAATGCTGTCTTTTCCCTAGAAGTTTTTAAGTTAATTAGAACCGTCCAGCTGCATATCCCGCATGCTCAAGCACACTCCTCCTATAAAATTGCCGAACACGGATCGGTAGCCATATTATTTTCCTCTCAATATGTCATAGTGCTGACTCGAGATGGGAGGTAGGGTAGGTGCAGGTAATGTATATTTCCGTTTAGGCAATAGAAACAAAATTCAGCCAGCCCAGTCCAAAGGGCCAGCAATTTCATGTTTCTATATGCCGTTTGGCAATATACATTACCTGTAAATTTCTGCACTTACAGTAGACTTAATAGTAGACTTAATAGACTAATAGTAGACTTGCTTCTTAGTGCTTAAAGGGGGTTGACGACACATCTGGTGGCGATGATGGGCCCCAGACGGTGTAATCCATTAGCTTGGGTGGTCAACACTGGGACGTAATGCGAGGTAGCTAAAATGTCAGGAACCAATACGTTGTTGTGGACGGCCCAAGAGGTTTGAGAGTGCCCTTAGTTTGTGTGCCGTGACCCTGATGTTGTTGTCGGCGCAGTCGAGATTGATGTCTTCGTAGGCATGCTGGATAACAGACTTGTTCCAAGATGCGACCATTCTTGCGGATGTTTCACCAAAATCTCTCTTGTAGGGGAGGAAGAGTTGATTGAGGCCTCTGCGGAATTCATCGTTTTTGGTCCTTTCAATGCAGAAGCGCAATGCATGCACAGTCGTATATCCTAAAGGCTAATTTCATTTTCACTTTCGCTGCATGATCGCCTTGTCGATTGCAGAATACCTTTGCTGTAACGGCCGCTTTCGTTTCCATGTAAAGAACCTCTGCATGTGTGATACCTTTAAATTTGAGGCGGCTTTCGTTTTCAGGAAACCAAGGATGACGAAGGTGGGAGGGTGAATTTGAAGAATGGAAGCGACCTTTGTCATAATCGCTTTCGCCTGTTCACGCTTGTCCGAGTTGATTCTGTGACAGCAGAGTTGTAACTTTAAAACCACAATCTTCTTCAATCTTAAAATTATTCAAATGTTTCATAGTACTGGTAATGATGTTTTTAGTAGAGTTGTAACTATAGCTGTACTTCACTTCCGTCAGCGTTCTTGATTCATATGTCATCTTCGTTTTGGTTCATGTCGTTTATTAAACATGGGGTGCAGACGATTTTTCCTTCCAATGTAGGTGATCCAAGACCTTAATTGATCTTTGTCATGTTCTGGCGAGCAATGCAGTTATGCGTGAAAGATCTTCAGATCAGTGATGCCAATGTTGTCAGCTTCCATTTTCGCAACAATAGTGTTGTTGATGCACTTAACCGTAGCTCCATTGTGTTGATTCGAATGGGAGCAAATGATGCGGTCTTGAATGGTGTTCCACACCGTAGAAATAGTGTCGAAAAGAATCCATGGCAGATGATGCTTCATCTTCACAGTTGATGTTGGAATCAAAGACAGTTGAACTTTAAAGTATAGGTTGTCAAAATTCCACGTTGGTAATCTGAAGCCTGGAAAAACTGCTTGAGCAGTAAAGATCTCAAGACGATTTCAATGAATTCTTGCATCGGCAAAAATTTAATTTCCGGTTAAAGGAACCATGAAAAACTGCATCCGAATTGTAAACACTTGCTGCAAACAAGATAAGCTTGGATCTGAACTGTAAGCAGTCACTGAAAATATATTCTTCTAACTATAACACTTGCATCAATATGCAAACAATTCCACCAAAACAGCGCATTCTTGCTTCCAGTCATACCGGAATTGGAGAAAGGACTCAGCTTTTGACTGGTTAGTCATCAGCATCTGAAGGCACCAGCGGTGTCGAAGATAGGCAGGCAGTTGCGCGGCGAAGTGGTCCATCATTAGAGGAAGGCAGTCTTCAGACACGGGCGAGTCAAAAGTAAACAAATGCATCAACAGATCAAGCCTGATGTGGGATATGCATTGTACTCCGAAAATGTTGAACGTGACAGCAAATTACGAGCAACACCGGAAAATGTGACTAGTCAATATTGTGGAAAATAGGAGCAGGCCAAAAAAACATCACCTTCACCATAAACGAAGAGATTTCGCTGTGATGTTACTTCAAAGCAGGTGTGGAGAAGTCAGTGCTCAAAATGAACACGAGATGCCGCCATCAGGCTATCGCCATCTCACCTTGGTCTGAATTCACGACTTTTGATATGGGGAAAAGCGCAGGAAATGGGGACAAAAGCGCAGGGACGATTGTCCGTACTGCACAACTGCTTCAGAATGAAAGATCACCGCTTGGAGTATTTCAGCGATGGAGACTTGATTATGAAACGCCCATGAGGTCGAAAATGCCCCGAGTTCATGTGTAGTAACTTTGATGTTGTTGGTGCAGCTGATGTTGAGGTCATCATATGCCCTGTGGATAACGTTTTTGATAGTTTGCTATCATAGTGGCTGAGGTAATGTTTGTGGCTTTAGTGAAGGGGAGGAAGAGATGGAGTCGGCCTTTGCGGCATTCGGGGCCAGCTGTTCGCTTTATGTAGTACCGTAGCGCCCAAAAGGGCAAAGTGTTCTTTCGGGTTCATCGCTCATGTTTTTGAGCGCTGGAATAATGATTGGCTTTGATGGTTTAGAGAGTGCTGCGTCTTGGCATGGAAGTCGGGGCGAGGCCTCAGCTGGATTAATTTGCAGTTGTCGAAGAAGCAGTAGTAAGCGGGGTCATTTGAAACTACTGAACTTTCACTAATCTGGGGTCATTTGAACTTTCATTACTGCGAAGGCTTGCGGCCAGTGAGGTTAGAAAGACCGTTTTCCTTGTCAGATGGTTAATGCGGTAGGGTTGGAGGATTCATAAGGTACTTCCATTAAGGATTCCAAAACGAGTGGAAGGTCCCATTGTGGGAAGGTTCGGTGAATTGAAGGACGTTCTACTTCGAAGGATTTTAGTAGTGTGGAGATGCAGATGTCTTCGAGAAGGTGTTTGTTTCCTGCGGCTTTGAAGACCGAATTCAGTGCTGAGCGGTAAACTAGTACGGTGGAGCCTTTAGTCCATCTTTGAACAGGTCGGTGAAGACGACTAAGATTTCGGGAATAGGGGGATTGATTGGATTAACCTTATGTCGCTTACACCAATGAAACCATCGTTCCCAGTGACTGTTGTCAAGTTTGTTGGTTGAGTCTCGAAGCGCTTTACTGTCGTTTCTGGTGGCCTATTCTTCAAAAATCCCTGCTTCGTTGATGAGTCTGATGATAGTAGCCACCCATGCATATGTAAGATTTTGGAGTTCGAGTGGAATCTGGTTCCTTTCTGTTGAGATAGTAGGTCTGGGAGATCGGGAAGTTCCCTTGGAAGAGCTACGAGTAGGTTTAGCACTTGTGGGAACCATGGAAACGCATGCCAATTCGGTGCGGTTAGAAGAGGCCTTGGGTTTGTTCTATCTTCGTGAGGATTGTTGGCAGAAGTTTGAACGGGGAAAAGTTTGAACGGGGAATCGGTCTTTCGTTCTGACGACGGAGTCACAGTTCCCTTTAGTAGATTGAATTCCACTCCGAGGAAGGTTAAGAGTTGGGAGGGGACAAGTCTAGACTTTTTCCAGTTGATGCCGAACCCTATGCTGTATAGAAGGTTGATGGTGAACTTTTTGTTGAGAAGCAGTTGATAAAGGTTCTTGTTGTTCAGGAGCCAGTCGCCGAGGAAGGCATTTGCGGTGATCTGATGGCAATGAAGGTGACAGGACGGGTTTCAGAATCAGCGTGAAAATTCGGGGTGCAGCGTTTAGTCCGAACGGAAGGGAAAAGAGGTAGGCGAACAGATTCTCCCAGGGGAAGGCTAGAACATCAACGGCGTATGCTAGATCATCCGGGACTGGGCTGATGAAATGGGGAAGTTTGGCATTGTGCCTCGTGGCGAACAGGTCGATCATTGGTTTGCCCCAAATGTTGAAGAGATATTCACAAATTGATGTCTTGAGGGCCCATTCCCCTTACGGTGGTTTGTGGCGAGAGAGGGCTTCTGCTGTCACCTTCCGGTTGCCTGGAATGTGTAGTGGCTGAAGAGTTGTGTTGAGTTCTTCACACAGCTTGAATATGTCTGAAGTGATGAGGTGTAGGGGGCGACAGTGGGTTCCACCTTCTTTCCGGATGTAAGCCACAGCCGTGGTATTGTCGGCTTGGACTTGGGCTATTTTGTTTGCTACAAGGTGCCCAAAATGATCGAGGGTTGAAGACTGCTTTCATTTCGAGGATGTTGATGTGTTCAGCTGTGCTGGGAGGCCAGGTTCCAGATATTTCGTGGTTTCGGATGTGTACTCCCCATCCCGTGTGGGTTGCGTCTGTCATGAGGAGAAGGTGTCCAGAGGTGGTTTGCATAGAGGGACCGATTTGCCAGGTTGGTTTCGTCCATGAACCAACACAGGCAATCCCATGGGAAACTCGTGCCGGAGGGCTTGGTGGCTTTGGTTGTTGGGTAGTGAGAGCACCATGTGTCGATCCGAAAGTGGTGGAAGGGGCGAGCCATCTATCTGCAGCAGGGTTAAGAGGTTGGCTATAGAGTCCAGTTTCCCTACGAGTGAGTTTAGAAATGTGGAGTGACTGGTCGGGTGCCGGGGAGAAGGATTGACTATGAGCTACCAGATCGGTCTTTCGTTCTGACGACGGAGTCACAGTTCCCTTTAGTAGATTGAATTCCACTCCGAGGAAGGTTAAGAGTTGGGAGGGGACAAGTCTAGACTTTTTCCAGTTGATGCCGAACCCTAGGCTGTATAGAAGGTTGATGGTGAACTTTTTGTTGAGAAGCAGTTGATAAAGGTTCTTGTTGTTCAGGAGCCAGTCGCCGAGGAAGGCATTTGCGGTGATCTGATGGCAATGAAGGTGACAGGACGGGTTTCAGAATCAGCGTGAAAATTCGGGGTGCAGCGTTTAGTCCGAACGGAAGGCTTTGGAATTCATAGCCTTTGTTTTGGTACATGAAACGGAAATAGTGGAGAGATGCAGGGTGTAACGGAACATGGAGATAGGCATCTTCTAAATCGATGGAGATTGTCCATTTTTCGGGTTTTAGTGAAAGTCGAATGGATTCCAGCATTCTTTTTGAAGTGAGTGTTGTGCATGAATTGGTCGAGTGGTTTGAGATTGAAAATCATTCTCTCCCCGCCGGACTTTTTTGGTATGAGGAAGATGGAGCTGGAGAAGACAGGTTTGGAATGGTCGGGCCAGAGACAGATGGCTTTTTTATTGAAGATTTCGATTAATTTCGAGGTTACTGCAGGGGAAGGTCTGGTTGCGAATTTCCATGGTGGCGATGTTAGGAGATGAGGTTTCGTTATGAAGGAGGGCTGAAAGCCACGGGAGATAGATAGATAGATAGATACTTTATTGCACCACTGAATGCAAATGGAGAGCAAGGGTCAGGTCAACTGGCCACTAATAGATCACCAATTTTAACAATACAAAGAAATAGTATCACAAGATACGTCGTCATTATCAATATAAAACACTAAAATATTAAAATCAACATAGTAACAACAACAAAAAGTAGTGAAAAAAAAAAAACAATTGGGTGAAGTAACTGAATCGAAACTACAGCAATTAATTAGGAATTCGACGCTCACACATGTGTGAAAAATTCTGTACGTTTTAAAAAATCAAGTCTACTTCTGAAGATAGTGGCAGACGGTGCTGAGACTAGATCGTCACTCAAAGCATTCCAAGGGGGCACCACCCTAACAGCAAAGAAATGTTTCCTACAGTTCAAGCTAAACCTTGGGAGAACAAGTTTAAGGTGGTGACCACGCGTCTTAGAGTTACCACGAAGCTCAAAAATGGGGAGATCAATACCTAGTTGGTTGTGCAATATTTTAAAGGTGAGTACCAAATCAGCCTTAAGTCTGCGCAACTCCAGGGAAACCAATTTAAGATATTTCAACCGTTCAGTGTAGGACATGTTACGTAATCCCGGTATAGCCTTAGTAAAACGTCGCTGAACCGATTCCACCCGGTCAATATCCTTAAAAAAACATGGCGACCACACCTGGCTCGCGTATTCCACGAGAGGGCGCATGTACACCTTAAAGGCCCAAGTTAAAATGAGCTGATTTCCTGAAGTAAAACACCGGTGGACAATTGCGGCAATTGCGGACAATTGCGACAATTATGGAGAGAAATGACTTGTCGGACGAGATTCGCTTTCAAGCCGGTAGAAAAAGTTGGAAAAGTCCGCCGACCGGCCTACTGTCAGTGTAGTCATTGGCAGTGACGAGATTTGTTTTTGGAAGATGAGGTGGAAGATGAGGTGGAATATTTGCTGCAGTTGTCCGGTGTGGAGCTGTTGTTGTTTTGGCTGCTTCCTCGAAAGGGCAGATTGTTTCCTCGAGAGGGGTGAGAATTCCCGTGAGAAGGGGTGGACTGAGGTTTGGCGGGTTGATGAGTCGTTGGAGTCATTGAAGTAGTGTTGGATTGAGGTTTCTGAAAGGGTAGGTTAGAACTCTGCTTTGGAGGAGGTTTTGACTTGCGAGAGATGTCCAAGTGGGGCTCCTAGGGCGGGATGATGTGACCCTCGAACAGTGTCAGATTCATGAAGGGATAGGTTGCGTAGGATATGCTTGGTTGAACCGTTTAGGGTCGATGTTGTTCCAACTGCAATGTCCCAAAGCAGGAGGCTTGAATTAAAAAGTGCTCAGGTGAACCAGTTGAAGGCATGGAAAGTGGCGAAAGACATCTTTTGATTAGTTCAGAGATCAAAAAGTGTAGGTGTTTGATGTTTCGTTGGCTTGATTCCAGGGCTAATCTTTTGCAAAGAGCGTCGATGGCTGTGCCAAGAACGTCAGCCTGGGATGCAGCACGTAGGCCAAGGCATAAGATCCTGTCGTTATCTTTAAGGATGACAGTCGGAACGCCAGCTCGTTTAGGGATGAACAAATCTGTGCCGAAATCCATTTTTGCTTCATTGGCGAGGAATTCAGACTAGTGGTAGGTTTTGAATTGTCTCGGGTTCGCTGCGCCATGGCTGGATTAGTAGAAGAACCAAGATTCTCGGCCGGGACGAGGTGGAGGAGGATCTTTGTCAAGTTCGAGGGGTGCGCCTTGTTGGGAAATGGACGCAGCCAACAAGGATGCGTCCTGGCTTCAGTGCAAGCGAACAATGCTGCAGCACATGACACACGGTCACGTGCTCTCGTTTGTTGTTGTTCATCGTGTAGAGTCCGAGATGCCAAGACGGAGTGACTGTCACGTCCGTAAATGATGCCGTATATTGTGTGCCAGCAAAGGGACTGAGCAACTTGGGGTGCTAAGGAAGTACACAAGTCGAGTGCGACATCAACAAACTTACCCAAGGATGGCATCGACAGCGTGAGCAGCTCCCAAACCAAATGCAAGTAAGTCTCCCACACGAACTAATCTGTTACGCTACTCTGTTTTCTGGAGGTTGGGACCATTACTACATTAATATCTACCCCCACCCTTCCAGAAAGGTTATGGGTCCAGCACCCGTGGATTGGTTTTAAAGGAGTGCTGTAAAAAAAAACGGACAAAGTACCGCAGCGTGTTTACCGCGATTTGGAGCAGAGGGAGCCGCCATCTTCTTTGTTGTAGTTCACGACAGAACGAATGAGGTTTTGATCGCGGCCGAGCAATTGAGCGCCTGATTCAGCTAGTATGTTTAAAAGAAAACTAGTAAACCATCTTGCGAGCCATGATGATAAAAAATTCAAAAAGAATGACTTTACGTTTGTCGGCGAAAGATTGGTGAGTCAGCAACAGAAAGCTCTGGCAATCGGAAAAACCCGGAACAAGCTATGGCGTCGTCAAACGGGACGAACGGCGGCCGCCTATTTGGCATGACCAGACAAGATGATGCGAATTATCATACTTGGGCCACTTCAGTGTATTCCATCTTGGAAAAGAACATTTTGCCAGCCTTCAGCCTGGCCGGCTAAAATAGTTTCTCTTTTGTCTAAAACATACTTAACCTGATAATTTTAGCATTACATTGTCCTCCTCAATGGAATGCCTCCCTGGAGGTTTCAGTGGTATGTAGACGCCTGCTAGCTTGTCCCTACTACGCATGTGCAACCCAGTCCTCCTCTATATAAAGCGAGAGCATGGCCGGTTCCGGCATTTATTTTCCTCTCAATCTGTCAGGCGGTGACTCGAGAAGGGAGGTAGGGCGGGCCTTTGGTTAAGTATGTTTTAGGCCAAAAAGAAACCATTTTTAGCCGGCCAGGCTGAGGGCCGGCAAAATGTTCTTTCTTATTTGCCAAACATATTAACCGAAAGATCGCCGTGTTCAGTGGCTTAATGTCAACATCACGTAGAAGCAGGAAGATCCAGCAAGCATACACAATACCACCTACCCCTAAATTTTATGCTCCACACAGTTCAGTAAACCAAAAATATTTTCCCTTGAATTTTCGGTGAAAACAGGCCGTTCACCTTCTTCAGAACACAACGAGGCACTAAACTTTGAAAACGAACGTTACATGGTCTTTATGCTCCACACAGTTCAGTAAACCAAAAATATTTTCCCTTGAATTTTCGGTGAAAACAGGCCGTTCACCTTCTTCAGAACACAACGAGGCACTAAACTTTGAAAACGAACGTTACATGGTGGTAACGTTCGACCATGTTAACGTTCGTTTTCAAAGTTTAGTGCCTCGTTGTGTTCTGAAGAAGG
>JAHWFP010178671.1:13438-27598 GCA_023313725.1 Lithobius niger | reverse complement strand
ACCATGTAACGTTCGTTTTCAAAGTTTAGTGCCTCGTTGTGTTCTGAAGAAGGTGAACGGCCTGTTTTCACCGAAAATTCAAGGGAAAATATTTTTGGTTTACTGAACTGTGTGGAGCATAAAATTTAGGGGTAGGTGGTATTGTGTATGCTTGCTGGATCTTCCTGCTTCTACGTGATGCAAACATATTAACCTGATAATTTTAGCATTATCAGCTGACCTCGTCAAACGTAGTGGCGGGCACCAATCTGGCTGGGCGCTCCGTGATGCAAGCAGGCGTTCCCCCAAAAATTTTTATTGTGGTAAAAATTCTCACTTTATTCAGAACAAGGTGATGAAACAGGAAGTTGGATCTGTTTCGTGGGGATTGGTGGCCCTGAAAAGGACCGTTGTTTTTATGAGGGTTCGTGCTTCCTTCTATGGATGGCTTGCTTCCATCATGGGATGGCTTGCTTCTGCTTCGTTCTGTATGTGCTTAAGGGGGCTTGACCACAGTTCTGGCGGCGACGATTGGTCCCAGCCGGTGTAGTCCCTTCTCTTCACTTGACATGTTCCTCAAGTAGTGGGAGGTGAATGTCGTTGAGTGATGCCAGGAAGCCGCCTGTAGGATTTCTTCTATTGGAATGGCACTGTGGTGTGCCCATGATGTTGAAATCGCTCTGACTTTGTGTGCTGTTGCTCTTTCCCTGCTCAGGTTGGCTTTGTCATAGGCGATGTCGATAGTTTTTCTTATTTGGAGATCATTGCAGCAGAAGTTTCTCCTGTTTGAAGGTCTACAGGTAGGAAAAGTTGGTTTCTACCTCTACGGATGTCCTTGTGTTAGGTTCTGGTGAGATAGAAGCGGAGTGCTCGGACAGGACATAGCAGGCGTTCAGGTTCATTTACTGTTGAGTTGGAGAGGGCTGGAAATGATATGGGTTTTGGTGGTTCGGATGGCTTTTGTGTTTTGGCACGAAATCCTGCTCTCGGGTGAAGTGTGACTGACGAAAAGTTTGGGCCGAAGATGCAGTAGGCTGGTCCGCTTATAGGGCTTGGATTTCGGAACAGCGGGCGCTTGCTGCGAGTGTTACGAGGAAGACAGTTTTCCTGGTTAGGAGGTGAAGGGAGCTGTCTTGCATCGGTTCGTAGGGAGCTTCTATTAGGAATTATAAGACGATTGACAAGTCCCAGTCTGCCATGAGTCTTCTTGTTGTGGGTCGTTTAGTTTTCAAAGGAGCACAGGAGAGCTGAAATTCTGTAGTCTTCAAGAAGCTTGGTTTTGTCTGCCGCCTTGAAGACCGAGTTTAGGGCTGAGCGGTAGACAAGAATAGTGGAGACCCAATGAAACCATTTGGCCCAGTGGCTGTCATACATTCTGTTTGTTGAGTCTCAGGTGGCTTTTGAGGCGATTCGGATGGCATCCTCTTGATGAATTCCAGTCTTTTTGAGGAGTTTGATGATAGTAGCCACGCGTGGAGGTTTAGGTTTGATAGGTTTGGGTGAAGTTTTGAGCCCTTTTGTTGAGACAGAAGATCCGGAAGAAGAGGGAGGCTTCTTGTGGTGTCGACTAGTAGAAACAGAAGGTGTGGAAACCATGGAGCCGATGGCCAGAAGGGGGCTATGAGGAGGAAGAGGCTTTGGCTTTCTTCTGCTTTCTTCAGTACCTGCAGAAGGAGTTTAAATGGTGGGAACAGGAGTTTGTGAGGTTGTGCCATGGAAATGTCAGTTAGGAAAAAGGGCGAGAACGTATGTTGTTCGTGCTCAGGCTTGGAAGAATGGCAAGACTGGACAGCCACATGCTAATTGTGTAGCACGTGCCACTATTGTCGTTGTACTTTGTTGCCAAGATGTCGCTGTGACAAGACGTGTCGGAACGGCTCCGTTCGTGTTGTTAGCTGAGGTAGGCTACAAGATAGGGAAAGCATATTTTGCCGTGGCCCCACAGATGTGTTTGCCATTGGTGTTTGCCTTCAACGAGATGTCGGCAACAGAACGGCCGTAAAAGACTGTCGCTCCAAAGGACGCCCGCCCAGAAGATCGTCGTCAACGCATACAAGCAGTTCATCATCCACGTCGCTACGTTGAGGTAAATATACAGGCCATAGATGTAAGCTATTTACCCAATCCTCTTCCCAACAAAAGGGTTATGGGCCCAAGAATGCTGATGAACTATGCAGGATTTTTGACCGATCGCAATCCGAAATCGACGAGTGAAGCGAAAATGCGGAGGGCGAATAGAACGGAAAATTTGAATCCCGAGAGCCGCCATCTTGTTGGTTTTGGTGCCGGAGTGGAAAAACTGCGATTGAATTGTGATAAACAAAATTGTGTGCCTAAAAGTAATTACCAGCGAGAGGAATTTAAGGCCAAGCAAACAATTACAAAGAAATATGTTTGGGAACTCTAGAAAGTTTGTCTAAAAGAGGAACACTTTATTTCACAATCAGCGTCAGTCGCTAGTAGCGTAGCCAAAGTTTTTCCCCAGGTCAAGGTCAAGCGTTCGTCGCAGGCTTGTGAGCACTGAAGCGGCTCAAACAAATACGGATTTAAAAATCGCTATTAAGAATCGTACACAGTGGATAAATCATGTTTTTACCAGGAATTTTCCCGGGTGAGGGTTAATATTTTCCGTACGTGAGCAAAAATATAGGTGTGACGAAAGTGTGCTCGAGTGAATTGATAGATGCGATAACGTTCATGGCGACAAACGAAGAAACAAATAGTCGCATTTTCGACGTAGAGACGCTGAACGACAGCAATTATAAGGCTTAGTCAACGTGAGTGTGTCTGATGTTAAAGCAAAGAAATGTATGGCAGTACGTGGAGGGAACTGTTGCCAGACCGGGTGATACGGACCCAATACTAAGTAAATTCGTAGAAGAATCGGGAAGATGCTAATTAACGTTGCTGTTGGTAGTATCGCAGCGTTCGCAAAGAGAATTTGCAGATGTTAACAACCCGAAGAAGGTCTGGGACGCTTTAGTAAACAAGCACGCCGAAAAGGAAAACTTGATGAAACCGAATGCTTTTAAGGACCTGTGGCACTGCAGGATAAAGGAAGGAGAAAGCATAAGCGACTATTTAGGAAGAATAAAACACCTAGCAAGAGTGGCCGAGAAACAAGGATGCCCAAGTATGACAGACGAGTTCGTTGGACTAGTGATGCTGTGAGGGTTGCCTAGCAACTACAGTCTAGGACTCTCAGACACAAGTTCTCTTGGAGATGACAACGAGACGGCCCACGAAATAGATGAGGTTCTATTGGGACACAGTGACCGTCATAAGAGGGGAGAGGAAGAGAGATACAGTAACAAGCGTTTTGTTATTGGGACGAAAAAAAGGTCAGACGGCAGGCATCAAGAGAAAGACAGGAAACTAGGACTAAGAAGTGTTTTTCCTGTAAGCAAGAAGGTCACTACGCTAGGCAGTGCCAGGTTAAGTCTATTGATCAGAATAGCAACAATACGTCTTTGGAAGACGGGTTATCTGGAGGAAGGTTGTTCGCCAAGTCAATATGGTATCGAGGACCAGAAGAGGTAAAGCAACGTCCAGATAAGAAGTTCAAGCGAAGGCGAGCAGAGTCGAAGCGTGCTGGTACACGGACATTTTCAAAAATGAGTGTGAATCACAATGGACGAACCCCACCCAAGTCAATAGTGGGGGACAGTGGTATGTCAATTGGTGTCACCAGTCCTACTTCCAAAACCTTAGAAGAATGTTGCGTGATTTTCGAGAAGAAGGTGCAGGCGGAAATTGACCATGGAAGGTTATTGACTCGAGGGGATGATGGGGACTCTTGAGAGCTTGAAAAGTGTCTTAAAGATAGCATTTGGGCAAGTTGTGATGGACACTAGGAAAGAGGTCATGTCAGACCATTTCGATGGAACATGCCATACCGTGGAGCCCAGTTCTGAGGAAACCCAGGTCCAAGAGACGATAGTGGGGGTAGTCCATGAACGAGATGGGAGAGAAGCGACTGGAAGAGTCACTCTGACCACACACCTGAATTCACCAGTGAATGGAGTGTCCCAGATGTCTAACGCAGAAGTGCATCGAGATCCTGAAGAGGTAGTGACAAGTTTGCAAGAAGAACTTGAGACAGCATATGTAGAGAGCCCAGAGAAACGCTACGACCTTCTAAAACTTGAATGGGTCAAGAACAGGGTTCGACGTAAGCAGTATCGCATCGCACTTTGCGATGCAGTATTATTGTTTTGCTAATCAATTTTTATTTTGTGTCGCAAAGCTGCGACGCAAAATGTTAAGCTACATTGTTGTACTCCGCATGAGAACAGCATTCGTAGCAGCTGTTTTTACCAATAATGGAAACAGCAAGTGATTAGCTTATGTGGTTTGCATTTCGTTTAGGCGCGAAAAAAAAAACACGCAAAGTTAGTCGTTTTAATAGCAGCATGGAGTGGGTATAGCACATGTAGCAGGAACGACCACAGGGGAGAGGGGGGAGAAAATGGATTTCTAGCGCTAGTCCCTGTGCCACTAGTCCAATGCATGGCCCAATGACAACCCCAACAATTCGCAATGATTGTGCAAAACTACCACAAATGTCTTGAAGCTGTAGGAATGTTAATGTTACTACCAAAAAATATTATGTTATGCGAAATTAAAAATTAATTTTAAAAAATACTCAATGAACGCAATGAGAGCTTTGCAAGCTTCCGTCTGTTGAGAAGATAGAAAGTCAAAACATGTTAGGCCTAGGCCTATTTGTTTTTAAAGAAGTAAATAAAACAAAAACTGCTAATCAAAATTCAAAATGTGCTATAAAAGTTTCTTTTTGTATCGCAGTTTTGCTAATCAATTTTTTGGGGTTAAGTCGAGCCCTGGTCAAGAATAGCAAGTAGGGCTGGGATGGGTTACACGGTTAACCGGAAACAGTTCCTGTACTTCTATTACTTGATTTCTGATGTTTGGGAGGAGTGGTGCAGGGCCAGATGGATTACTCGGAGTTCTAGGAAGTTGATGTGTTGTGATTTGTCTTCTTGCCAAGTGCCTGAAATTTCTAGGTTGTTCAGGTGGGCTCCCCAGCAGACGAGTTGGTTGGGGGGGGGGGGGTCGTGAAGTGGCACTGTCTTGGTTAGGTTCGTGGCATCTGTCCGCCAAAGGAGGCTTTCTCGGGGAAAATCTTTGTGAAAGGGGTGTTGATGGTCTGGGTTGAGATGAGGGTTTGAACAATTGTCGATCCGGTGGTGGTGAAAGGGTCTTACCATCTAGGGCCGTAAGGTATTAGGATTATCATCGAGTCTATCTTCCCGATGAGGGAGTTTAGTTCTCGGAGGGTAAAGGTTTCTTGGTTTTGAAATTGGAGTATGAGGCGTAGAAGGTCTTGGACTTTTTCGAGTGATGGTGAGATTGTTGCTGATGAAAGATTGAATGAGGCGCCTAGGAACGTGAAGGCCCGTTCTGGAGTGAGGCGTGACTTGGATTGGTTTATGCCGAACCCCAACTGGTTCCCCAAGAAAGGAAAATGTATGGAAGGATGCAGAGGAGACAGTAAGTAAGCCAACTGTTTTGAGCCTGTTGCTACCTAAATACGTAGAGGAATCCGGAAAATGCACATTAAAATTGATGCTAACGCTATCGGAACATTTGCAGAATGTTTATGCTGACATCGAGAATCCTAAAGAACTCTGGGATACGCTGCAAGAGAGTTTTGCCGAGAAGATAAGGTAAGAAACTTTTTGCTTTCAAAACCTATGGCACTGTAGGAACAGGAAACAAGAAAATATATGTGGTTACATTAAAAGAGTACGTGAACTAGCTTAAGTGGTCAAAGTGGTAGAATGTACCGATCTGACTGACAAGTTCATCGCATAGATAATACTTTGTGGGCTACCAAATACTTATGAAAAAGTACTCCTCAACAATTTTAAAGGGGAACACTATACGTCCGATGATATGGAAACATTTCTGCTGGAAGTTGAGCGACAATATAGAGGGTGTAAAGGTGAGGAAATTGGTGCAAAAGCGTACTACAAAGTGCAGATGAAAAGGAAGCCAGTAAGGAAACGGACGGAAACAGAAGTGTTTTTCCTGCAACTGTGTAGGCCATTATGCTAGAGAATCCCAGAAGTTAAAGGCTAGAGGACCTAGCAAAAGTTCCTCTTTACAAGAGGAGTCGTCAACCTGGAACCTGCAAGCCAAGTCGGTGTGGTACCGGGTGTCCATGAAGGCTGTGCAGACTGAGCCAAGCGGAAATCATAGGACAAAGCCTAAGCTTAAGAAAAAGAAGTCGAAAAGAACTTTTCCAGCAGCAAGCAGCAACAATGAATATTTCTTGTGGCATGAAAGACTAGGGCACCTTCCAAATCAGGTGATAAAACGTATGCAGAAAGAAAACCTTGTCAAGGGACTTGAAGAAGCAGTGATTAGTATTCCACAAGTAAAATGTGAAGCATGTCAGCTCGGACGTTTTCCGAGAATGCCATTTAAACCGATCAAGTTCAAGCGATCGCATAGGAAACTTGGCCTTGTACACTCCGATGTCTGCGGGCCTATGCCACTACTAAGGTTGGTCGTTCAATCACCACTGCATAGTTGGAGAGGGAAATCTGGCAATGTGACCCGTTCACGAAGATTGGTAGCAAGGCGTTTGTTGGAATTAATTTGTTTCGTTCTTGACCCATCAAGAAAGAAACTCGACGCTAGGTCAGTGGTAGGCTACCTGGTAGGCTACGAAGATGGTTGTAGCGGCTACAGAGTATGGGTTGAAGTTCGTACTGTGGAACATGATGAAATTCCCAAAAAGTCAATTCACAAAAAAATCACGTACATTTCCACAAACTAGACACTTACTCCTATGTCCAGCAAATTTTCAAAAACTAACTGTTGTCATCTCAGGCTTTTAAGGTTGATTTAGTCCCTGATCACATCTTGCTTCAACGTTGTTTACAAGTGTCGTTTTCGAACTCGTCGGTAATCGTGGCCTACTACATTTTTTTTTGAACTGGAAAGAGAATTGAGTAGGCGATGGGAAATGAGCGAGCAGAAGGCCGACGTGCAACGGCCCGAAAAATGTAGTAGGCCACGATTACCGGCAAGTTCGAAAACGGCACTTGTCAACGTTGAAGCAAGACGTGATCAGGGACTAAATCAACCTTAAAAGCCTGATGATGACAACAGTTAGTTGTCGAAAATTTGCTGGACAAAGGAGTAAGTGTCTAGTTTGTGGAAATGTGCGTGATTTTTTAGTGAATTGACCTTTTCAGAGTATGGGTACCTAAGCAACAGAAAGTATTGTCTAGTCGGGACGTACATTTCGATGAAGAGGTACAGTACAAGGCCGACACGAAGTTAGATAATAACCTTGAAGACTTGCAGTATGTTCGAAGACAGTCTGAATATGCAGCAGCACAGGAGTGTGAAGATTTCGGTGAACCAGGTACAACAATAGAACTGACGGTGGCTAGCCAAACTCGGGGGCACATCGCGGCACAGCCCGCACGAATCGCACCAGCAGTGAGCCAAGTGTTAACAGCTGTACAAATACAAAATGAACCACCTACTGCAGGGTGAGAGTGAAACCAACCATGTAAGTAAGTCTCCCACACGAACTAATCTGTTACGCTACTTAGTTTTCTTGAGGTTGGGACCATTAATACGTTAATATCTACCCCCCACCCTTCCACGCCTCTCCCCAAATGGGAGCCTCCGGTGCGGAGCAGGGTTGTGAGGAGGGTTGTAGATTAGCCGATTCTTGCTCATTCTCTGTTGTTCCAATCTCGGAGACCAAAGCCAAATCCTGTTGATAGGCCTCTTTTTTTGTTCGAAGGAGCGGTGGGCCCAGGTTTGTAGAGGTAGTCATCTGAGACAAAAGCTTCGACGGCATTCAGAAGATCGAAGATTGGGATTGCTGTTGAGTCGATGTCAGTTTGCAATGAATTTTCATATGGGTCGAAAGGTCGCCGCTCGAAGTTTACTTGGGGTAAGGTGCGCTGGTGTGCTTCGTGGGTGGATGCCGAGTCTAAGCCGTCATCAGGGTGGATAATGGCGCTGAGAAGCCATTGTAGGTCCTATGATGAGGCCGCAGAGCGACGTTTCTTTGTCGGAGGTGATGTCTTTGGGGCTGGTTTTCTCTTCCGGATATCATTGTTGGACGATGCTACCCATTCATGGACGTAGGACGCGTCATGAGCAGAGGGTGGCGGGGCAGGGTTCACCGGCATATTCTTGTATCAGAAATCTTTGATAGCACGGTCCAAGAGACGGTAAATTTCATGAGACCGTAATCCATCGGGTTAACGATTCCATCGATGGGATGCAGAGAACAAAAGATCCATGGACGGCAGTCGGGTCCGTGTTGAGCGCTGGAGACGTGGAGATTGACGAGACGTGGGACAAAAGTCAGCGTTGCCCGCAAGGGATTGGAGAAGCCATGGAATGGTGAAGGGCTGTGGTCGATGGTTGAGTAGGAGAAGGCAGAACTACGATGCTTGCGTCTTCAGGCGGAGGACTTGAGGGTGGAGCAGAGGATCGATGCGCTGCAGTGTCCATCTTGGGCGAGAGACTTTCGACGAAGGATCTTCAGGGCGAGAGGCTTTCAACGAAAGATGTTTAGGCCGAGAGGCTTTCGACGAACGATTTCAGGGCGAGTCTGTCGACTTCAAGACAAGAGCCTTTAGACGAAAGATCTTCTGGTGAGAGATTTTCAACGAAAGATATTCAAGGCGAGGGCACTTCGACCGACGGAAGATCTAGAGGCTAAAGTATGCAGGAGAGTCTTTAGAGCGATTGTTTTCGACGAGAGCTTGAGGGAAAGAGATGGCCACCGTGCCGTGTCATCTGCTTTTATAGGAGGGCTGCGCGTGACGCATGTGGTTCCTGGGTGCTCTTTTATGTCTTGAGGTTTTTTCGCTGTTTAGACACAGCCCAGCCAGTGTGCAACCCAACTGCGCTGCGCATGACGCATGCGCAGTTGGGTTGCACACTGGCTGTGTCTAAACAGCGAAAAAACCTCAAGACATAAAAGAGCACCCAGGAACTGAATGCAATTAAATTTATAGGTAGCAAACATTTTCGTGCCGACGACTAGAAAGAAAGTTGATTCTCGGGCCTTTTTCTTAAAAAATCTATGCGGGCGGGCAGGCAGAACTTTATTTTTATATTTTCGCCCCTATTTTTCCTTACATTTTGGGGAATTATTTTTGATTTTGGGTAAAATAAAGAATACTGTCTCGTAATTCTGCTTACCTCGTGGCCATAAAATTATTTAACAAGAAGAATGGTAATTTTATATTTTTATTTCTCACTAAGGACCATTTTTGACCTGTAACTGCTATTTTTGCCATGTCGTTTCTTCTAATAACGGAGAAAACCGGCAATCGGTGTGTGGATTTACTGTGACGTGTTAACGACATTGTTGAGAAAACTTACTACACAACGCCACACCAATGAACAACAAACTTGTCCACTTAAATTTTCGGTAGATTAAGGAGGGTGTCCATCGACCTTCTTCAGAAATGTCAGTCCCAAACAATACGTCCGTTACACAGCGTCATCTGCTTGTGTAAGTACATTTTCTCAATGATGTCGTTTCTTATTTTCCTTCAAAAAATCAGTGTGGGAGGGCCTGAGAACCAAATTTTCTTTTTTTAATGGCCTAAAGCTTATATACTAAATATGAGTGGAAAATATTGAACGCCAGCAGAGAACTTAAGCATCGAAATTTCGGCTCGAACATGGGAGGTTGAGATCAAACCTTACAGTAAAAGCTACCGCATTTACTGATAGTAATATCACATTAACATTCGATCATGCCAATGTTCGATCAAGCTAACGTTCACCTGTTTCGATCAGCCCACAAACGGCTCTGGTTTCTATGCAATGGCAACTAAATCTACCTGCTCTATGATGTCACATCTATACAACTCTTAACAATAAACAAACAAGCAAAGATGGTAAACAGAACAAGTTCCTACCTCTCATACTTTTGATCATGATGACGACATTGACAACAATTACCCATACGATGAGGACAATGACTCCGAGTAAGTAACATTGCAACAAATATCCTTGTTCACAGTAGGCCATTGCATTGTGGTGCAGTTCGTATACTATACTCACTATAATTAACCTATAAAGAAAACAATGACAGAATATGAACCTAAGCAAGCCTTTCGAAAACTGAGATACAACTTTTTCCAGTGCTGGTCCAACTAACCATTTGGTAACTTTTTTAAAACACCATGAAATTCACCTTAAAAGTCAAAGACATTGTAGTAAAGTAAACACGCACAATTGCAAGAAAGATGATATTCCAACAGGAGATATCTGGTAAATTTTCGATATGCAGTTCACCGGAGATGTAAACCTCAGTCAACTATATTCATCAGACTATGTTGACGTTTGTGAGCCTGATGAAGATAGTCGGGTGGGTTTTACATCTCCGGTGAACTGACTAAAGAAAATTTGCTAAATATATTTCTGATGGAATATCTTCTTTCTTGAAATTGTACGAGTTTACTTTACTACAATTTGTCAACTTGAATTTTAGCTCCATCTGCCAAAACGGCGACTAGCCAAAGAAACTGATACTACAATAGTAAGACTGTGGGAACCATAAAAGCTAGAGACAAACAGGTCGTGACATTGTAACCAAGATTTACAAAGGCTACTGCGTGTTTCTATTCCTCAAAAGACTTACCAATTCATGAAAGCGAACCTGTGGCTTACACTCAACCACACAGCATAATCAGCACCACTCCAACATGTTCTCTTTCAAACACTGATAAGCATCAAAAGAACGCACGGCTACACAATCATTGTTTCTCCCAAAAATGGGCTTAATATGTTGGGTTACGGGCGGTGCCACTAGATGGCGTTAAATTACAGATGAATGGACATTTTTTTCCCCCCTCTTACCCAATTAAATTTAGTATTAACGTCAGCGTGAGCTGGAACTTCCTGACTCGAACTTAAAAATCCTCTCCGTCCAGTTAGCCAGCCAACGAGGTCACAAGAGCAGCACCTGTTGGTGAAAGTGCTGTGTAACCGCCATCCCATCTACTTAGTCAGAACACAAAGTAGGAAACAAAACATGGGAGGGTAATTGCTGGGTAGGTAGGGATAAAAAGAAATTGTCCATTACCTGGGGAATTAAATATGCCCGTGTTTATCCCAGAATAACTCCCAACAAAATTTAGCATTACCCAGACTTAACCAATGGTGGTGGTTGTTTCCGTAGTCGCCTCCGGAGTAGCTGTTGGACTGAAAATCCTCCGTGAACTCCAAACATGGAATATCTACAGTGTCCTGGTCTCTAGGATACCCATGTAAATTTTTTGAACACTTACACTTAATTTTAGTTTTTATTGCCTAACCGAAAAATTATCTGTTTTACATTAGCAGATTTCCCCATTGAGCTATTGATTCCCCTAGAACTTGAAGGTTACCTTCCCTGCCGGGCTCGTACCCTACCGCGCATGCGTCGGGCTGCTTATATAAACCCCAGCGCAGCGGTAGCCGACATCATTTCACCTCCTACCAGTACCTATTTCATGGTGGGGAGGCTTGGGCGGGAGTAAAGCTAATGGATATTTTCGGTTAGTCAATAAAAAGAACATTTTGCCGGCCCCCAGCCAGGCCGGCTAAAAATGGTTTCTTTTTTGCCTAAAACATACTTAACCTGATAATTTAGCATTACATTGTCCTCAATTAATGCCTCCCTGGAGGTTTTAAGTTGCTTGTAGCCACCTGCTTGCATGACCCACTGCGCATGTGCAGCCCTCTCTATATAAGCGAGAACGTGGTTGTACTCGGCATACATTTTCTTCTCAATCTGTCAGGCGGTGACTCGAGAGGGGAGGTAGGACGGGCTTAGGTTAAGTATGTTTTAGGCAAAAAAGAAACCATTTTTAGCCGGCCTGGCTGGGTGCCGGCAAAATGTTCTTTCGTTGTTTGCCAAACATATTAATCTGATAATTTAGCATTATCAGCAGACCTCATCAAACGTTGTGGCGGCACCGATCTGACGGGGCGCCTCGGGTTGCAAGCAGGCTTCCCCCAAAATTTTTATTGTAGTAAAAATGTGCACTTTGTTCATAATTGGATGATAAAACAGGAACTTGGACCTTTTTCGTGAGATTTGGACTGTTGTTGAATGAGGGATCTTGCTTCCTTCCATGGTTGGCTTGTGTCCATCTGGGATGGCTTGCTTCTGCTTTGTTCTGATTGTCGTTAAGGGGGACTTGACCACAGTTAAGGCTGCGCCATTTGGTCCCAGCCGGTGTAGTCCTTTACCTTCTATTGACATCATTCTCAGGTAGTGGGAGGTGAATGTCGTTGAGTGACGTAGGATGCGGCTTGTAGCATTTCCTCTGTTGGGATGGCGATGGTAATCGTCGGGAAGGTTGGTCTTGTCTGTTGCCTTGAATCCCTGGTTTTAGGGCTGAGCGGTAGGCAAAGGATCACTGGTGGCTTTTGAAGTGTTTGTGGATTTGGGTTGGGCACGGCTGTGACAAGTTGACAGAGGAGAAGACTTTGGTCGTCTTGAGGCTTTTATGTAAACGTGGGTTTTTAGCCACAAGTGAGACAAGACCTGGTGTTAAGAGTGATGGTTGTTGATATCTACTTGAGACGTGGGGTTAGCCATGATCTAGACGAGAATTAGGGTGGACTGCCATAGTTGCTTGGGTCTTCATTCGTGGTGTGGGATGGTCATGGTCGGGACGAGCGGCCTGAGATAAAGGCGTTGTCTGACTTGAGAATTTCACTCATTTCGTGGGTTATAGTCACGAATGAAACGACCGTTGGTGTAGACAGCCGTGGTCGACTTAATCTTCACCCGAGAAGTAGGGTCAGCCATAGTCGATATTCTGGAAGAGGAGAGAGCGTCATCCGTTGTGACTGTTTGCTCAGAACATGGGGTTAGCCAGGTTGGAGACAAGTATCGGTGTGGGATGCTACAGATGTGATGATTTCTGCACGGGACGTACGGTGAGCCATGGACAGGACAAGGTGTTAGGGGTGAAGATGTCATTGACTTGATTCTTCATTTAAAAGTGTGGTTTTCGCTACGGATGAGCCAAGAGACAGAGTGGGCGGCAACTGTTGTCTTGTTTTTCCTCGAGACGTGAGGTCAGCCATGGTCGAGATTAGTAGCTAAAGATGGAGGCGGTCCTGACTTGGTTGTTCACTCATAACGTGGGTTTCTAACCACGAATGAGGCGGGTTTGAGTGTTGACAGCAGCAGTTGTCTTGATTTTTTACTCGAGACATGGGGACAGCAATAGTCGAGATAAGCACTAAAAGGTGCAAACGGCTTCCGTCTTGGAACTTCACTCACAACGAGGCCTTAGCCATAAATGAGACGAGTAGCAGTAGACAGTAATTGTTGGCTTGATGTTCGTTTGAGATGTGGGTTCAGCCATGATCGAGACAAGTAGCAAGAGGTGCACACGGCTTCGTCTTGGGTCGTGCAAACTTCTTCAGACTTGGATATTCAGTTAAAATGTGGGTTATAGTCATGAGTGAGACGAGCAGTAGAGGATAGCCGTTGGTGGCGTGGTTTTCACTTGAGACGTGGGATTAGCAATGGACGAGACAAGTTGTGGGGGGTGCAGATGGCTTCCAACTTGACTCTTCACTCGAAACGTGGGTTTAGCCACGAGTGAGATGAGTATAGTGTGGTCAGTAACCGATGTCTTGGTTTTCGGTCGAGACGTGGGGTCAGCCACGGCCGAGACTAGTAGCAAGAGGTGAAACGGCTTCCGTCTTGGATCTTCACTCAAAACGTGGGTTTTTAGCCACGAGTGAGACGAGCAGCAGTGGACAGCAACTGTTGGCTTGATATTCGTTCCAGACGTGGGGTCAGCCATGGTCGAGACAAGCAGCAAGAGGTGTAAAATGCTTCGTCTTGGTTTGCTCAAAACGTGAGTTGTAGCTATGAATGAGACGAGCAGCAATGGGCAGCAACTATTGTCTTGATATTTGCTCGACACGAGAAGTTCCACGGAGGGCTGATGGCAGTCGCCGAGTTATGTGCTTGTTTTGCATCGTTTGCTTTGCTTAATTGCTTCGCTTGCTTGCTTTGCTTGCTTAGCTTTGCTTTGTTTGCTTGCTTGGTTTGCTTGCTTAGCTTTGCTTTGTTTGCTTGCTTCGCTTGCTTTGCTTTGCTTGCTTGCTTTGCTTTGCTTTGCTTTGCTTTGCTTTGCTTTGCTTTGCTTT
>JAHWFP010178671.1:0-13428 GCA_023313725.1 Lithobius niger | reverse complement strand
TTGCTTTGCTTTGCTTTGCTTTGCTTTGCTTTGCTTTGCTTTGCTTTGCTTGCCTTGTTGCTTGCTTTGCTTACTTGCTTTGCTTGCTGGCTTAATTGCTTTACTTGCTTGCTTTGCTTGGTTGCTTTGTTTGCTTGCTTTGCTTGCTTTGCTTGCTAGCTTTGCTGGCTGGGTGAAAATAGCGGAGACTCGCGCCGACAGGGAAGCGAGAGAGCTGGTGACCGTCATTGTTTGCGATGTGAGTTGTGGCCGCCGGGGGATGAGCAGAATCGAGGAGTTCATGAGCTTCGCTGCAAGTGACGCTACGTTCCCTGCTGACCAGATGAGCGGGGAGTTGTTGACCGACAGGCCCGTATGAGATGAGGCTTCATGGAGCTTCTGTATGACATCCCGGGAAAGTGTCTGGCATGTCGTACATCTTCTGCTGGGAACGGAGGGACAGAGTGTGTCGTCCGTCTTGTAGCGGAAAGACATCATCGTCGTCGTTGCGACATGTATGTCCCGTTTGGCGCCGGGCGTGTAGCGGTCGTCGTGGACGGGTGGGATGGCAGGAGCAGAGAGTAGCATCCAAGGAAGGATCAGTGACTGTGAAAACAGCATCCACTGTTGGAGATGAACGACAGGAAAGGACCTCACCGAAAAGCGAGGTGACGTAGAGGAAGTCAGTGGCTGGGGTGCCAAAAGGAGACGAATGTTGATGGCGTCTTACCAGCGTCCTGGAGAGGCGGCGAGCTCGTGTCGGTCTTCTTACTAGGGCCGATCAGACGGGAGTAGGAAGCGTGGTCCGTCTTGAAGCAGGAGATGGCTGCGGTCTCGGCGACATGCACGACTATTCGTGGACGGCGTGTAGCGGTCATCGGGAGAAGGGCCGGGAAGGTGCAGCGAGCTGTCGAGTGGCCGACAGCTTCAGACAAAGAAATGAATGCTTGCGTTTCTTAGCAGACGGGTCGGAGGTGTACGACAGGCGTTTACGGCTCTCATGGCCCGTTGTGGATGCGACCCAATCTTGTGTGTTACCCCGTCTACGGACGAGGTGTACGACGGGATGGGCATCAGTGTCTCGTCGCCGTAGTGATGGAAGACAGAGTCGACGGGGTTGTGGGCTTCGCTGCAAGCAACGTTATGTGCCTGCGAGATGAATTCGATGACAAGTCGAGTGGGGAGTTGACCCTGAAGCAGAAAATTTTCAGCTGGTCTGCGACAAGCTTTTAGTAAGCTAAAAACGATCTGCGGGAAGAGGGAGCAGTCTGCGGGTTGTAGGAAGAATGTGAAGATGGAATTTTGCATTGTGCAAAATTTTGAGTTTGATGCATTTGGGATCATGAACAAGTTTCTTGTGAGAACTTTTTTTTTAGACCTTTGTAGATTGTTGTTGCTAAACAACTTGAGAACGACCAAACCTGTCGTCCTGACAATAGCACCATTCAAAAGCTCTCGAAAAAACGGTTAAATGGTGTGCTTGAACATAAAAATCGGTCAATTTTGGCGAAATTATCGAAAAAGAAGAAAGAGAAAGAAAAAAGCGCAGGATAAATTGTACTGTAACACTGCCAGTCGTACTGCGACAAAGTGTCGCGCGTCGTTCTGCTACAGGGGGAGTTGATGACCGCAAGGCACATGTGAGATGAGGCTGCACGGAGCTTCTACTTGGCATCCCGGTAAAGTGCCATAGCGTGTCTTACATCTTCTGCCAGGGCTGGAAGGACAAGAGTCGTCGTCGTCGCTGGCGGCATGCACATCTTCTTCAGCGCCGGGCACGCAGAGTAATGCCTTAGTGTGTCGAACATCTTCGCCAGGACCGAAGGGACGGGAAGAGGCGGGTGCGATGGCCGGCTTGTAGTGGAGTGTCGCGACATGCACGACATGTACGGTGCCGGGCGCGCAGCGGTCGATGCAGACGAGGTAGTAGCAGGGACCGACAGGGCAGCATCCAACGTCGTAGGTGAACGACAGGAGAAACTAAAATCTTGGCCGAAGGGTGGGGGGAGGTGGCAGCCGATGGCGGTGATGGAGCGTGTCGCGACACAACAGTGTCGACCGGCTCAGAAGAGTGTTTTTGTTTCTAGCCGATGGATCGGAGTTGTGCGACACACGTTTACAGCTTTCGTGGTTTCGAGTGATGAGCTGTTAATGGGAAGGCCTGTATGAGATGAAGCTTCGTGGAGCTTTTGTTTAGCATTTCGAAGTAGCGTCTTGGCGTATCTTACATTTTCAGCCGGGACGGACAAGGCGGGAGGTGGTGGGGTGCGTTGGTCGTCTTGCAGCGGGGAGTTGTCGTCGCCATCCCTGACATGCACGTCCTGTTCAGCACCGGGAGCGCGGCGGTCGACGTGGCCGGGAGGGATAGCAGGACAGAGAGCAGCATCCGAGGTCGGAGAAGCGTCCAACAGGGCAGCGTCCATCGTCGGAGATGAGTGACACAGAAATCCAAAATCCAGGTGGGAGACGATGTGACGTGAAGGAACCTCTGGAGGAAAATGAATGCCGAGTACAACCACGTTCTCGCTTATATAGAGAGGGCTGCGCATGCGCAGTGGGTCATGCAAGCAGGTGCCTACAAGCAACTTAAAACCTCCAGGGAGACATTAATTGAGGACAATGTAATGATAAATTATCATGTTAATATGTTTGGCAAACAAAGAAACTAAAATTAAGCAGGTGCAGGCTCTGCAATTTTAGTCTTTTTATAGCCGTCGAAATATACATTACCTGTTTTACATTAGCAGACTTTGTAACCCGGAGGGGGGGGGCTAGGTTCATTGTGTTTCCGGCAGGCGGAGGCCAGATTCCCGCGGTACAAGACGGCAACCCCCAGCCACAGTGTGATCTGATGAAGACCAATCTGCGGATCCAACCACTTTCACTCGGGCGGAGGCGCCTGTCAGGACGGAGGCGGTAGCAGAGCGGAGGTGCAAACTGCGCCAAATTCATCCGGTAAGAGTGAGATTGGGGATGCGGTAAAGCTAATAGTTATTTAGGTATTTCAAGTATGGTTATAGAACGTCATCGCATGCAGAGGTCAATTCATACGGCGGCAAGGTAAAGAGAATAAAGCATTTAATACATGAAGCCTCTTACCTTGCGGGAGGCGGAGGATATAAGTGACGGTACGGAGTAGGTGGCAGGATGATCTTGTGGAGACACATGCAGAGGCAAGAGTCGGTTAAGCCTAACCAGAGAGCCAGGGGTAGGCCAGAGTGGTGCCGTGACGGAGCGAAGAACACAGTAGTGATCCGGAAGAACCGGGAGAAGCTTTGGTGGAGACGGAGGTATTGGAGATCACAGTGAGAAACATCGGAGGAAAGGGTCTTGGTAGATGCAGAGGCTGAAGCAGGGAGTCCCCCCTTTTCTTTTTTTTTTGAGTATGAACGAAGTGTGCGCGATGGTGGTATTGTCTTCGGAGGTGGTGCTCTTGTCTGATTGCGATTTCCCTTCATTCATCTGCATCATATGTCGTTCTTTTTTTTTTTTTTTTAAGAGAAAAAGGGTCCTTGTAGAATGTCCGGCCCGGACATGGATCGAAAACTGGTACTGGAGGAACGCCTGTTGAACGGGTGGAGAGGAGTGGGCCGGAGGTAACGTCAGCGAGGGGAATGCGCATGAGATCCATGGGGGTGACACAGGCAGACACCTCGCCGAAGGCAGAGTTTCTTGAAGAAAGGTAGAAGAAGGGTGATTTTTTAGTCAGGTGTAAGTCGGAAGCCAAAGGCTACCCCCGTTGCCTTGGAGCGGCAAGGAGAACAAGGCAAGTTGCCGTCTGTTGATTTTACATTAGGGTGGATGCCGTGAAAAACCGGGAGGAAGGATGGCGCGTCATCAAATTGCCATACGGAGTAACTGGAGAAGCCAGGTAATGGAGGGTTTCGTTTTGATGTCTTCCAAAGAGAGGCTGGTGATGGCGTGACGGCGACCGGTGGTACCGAGGGGCCCGTTGGAGGCACAGGGAGCGGTGGTGGAGAAGCCGAGTGCATCGAAGGTAAGATAATTTCTAAATTAGGTGGCACAGAAGAAGGCTGCTTGTTCGGCAGTGTGGAAGGAAGGACATGTGATGAGAGGGAACGGAGGTCTCGTTGGATGACACTGGAGGTGAAAGCGGAGAAGTGAACGCCTTGGTCGGGTCTTCTGTAGCGGTTGCTGCCGTCGAAGAGGGGTCCCGGTATGGTGATGGAAGTGGCGACGGAGCGGCGTGGCGGGCGGAGGAAGGAGATGGCGTTGAAGTGGTAGTTTGTGCAGTTGATGGTGACGGGGGAGTGCCGAGAGCGGTGGGGGCGTTGTGAGGACGACGTGTCATCTTGCACAATAATATGTCCTCCACGGTGGTGAGGACGGGATGGGCGACACCCAGTTGTAGTGGGCCCGGACCAAGGCGTAGTTCAGGCGCTGTGAGTACTATTTCCTGTTGACGACTTCTAGTTCATTTGTCAGAGCATCGTTAGTAGAGCGGAGGACAGCATTTTCGGCCTGAAGCGCTTCCAAGGTAGCAGCAGACTGGCGGAGAGCAGGTAATTCCGCCAAGGGGTTGCGGAGGGTCGCATAGTCGGTAGCGAACTGTTGGGTGAATTGTAAGACGAAGTCGATGTTAAATTTAAATTTTCCAGCTCCCTGGCCGAAAGTTGAAGGCCCCTTGTAAGGGCTTCACGAAGCACAGTTCCGGAGGGGAATGGGGCGAGCGGAGGTCCGACCTGAAATGCGCCATCCGGTGGAGGTGGAGGCGGAGGAGCCTGTTGAGGGAGAGATGATACAACTGGCAGTTTGGAGGTTGGCACAGGAGTTTGAAGACGGAGGGGAAGGGGCAAAACGTTGCCGGGCCAGCTTGATTCGAACGGAGGACTGGGCTGGAACACATGTCTTCTTTAGTATGCTGACAGGAGGGCGGCGGCCGGAAGATGGGAATGAGACGGTGTGTCGGACACTGGGTGTTGCGGGGACCGGAAGGAGAGTAATTGTTGTTCCTGCAGCGGAAGAGGAGGACGATGACACCGAAGCAGTCGTTGCGGAGGCTGAAGGAGAGTTGGTCTTGCTTTGTTTGAGAGTAGGTACGGAGGAAGCACCGGGTTGTGATGTTGGTGATGCCGGGACTGAGCGTTTTCATGAGGGTGGTGCCCGTGCCTGTTTGGGTGACCCAGAAGCTTTGCTGGCAGGCAGGGTCCGTTGCTCCGTCGAGGATGCGGCAGCTGCGGCCCTTTGTCGCCGGGCCCTATCAGCCCTCTGTTTGGAGAGTAGATGGTGCTTCCTAATAAGTGACCAGCGAGTTGGAGACATTGATCCACAGACCTTGCATTTGCACTGCAGTCCGTCACAGAGGCGATGGCTCTGACAGCATGGATGCGGATCAGTTCAGGGTTTAGATGAAAGTTGCGCAAATCCCGGGCCTTTACAGCCAATCGGTGACGGAATATTGACGTCTCCTTGCTGAAGAACCGATGACGGTGGTGGAGTATGATCGGAGGCTTCGGAAGATGACAGATCCGCCATGGCTGAGCTGCGAAGTGTGGAGAAACGACAGTTGGAGAGCGGCGGTCGAATTTGTAATTTGTAACGGTCGCGTAAGCATCAAGTGGCGCCCTCTGGTGGCACGGTGAGGAGTGAGAGGCTGGTAGAAAACTGCCGTTTGGCGGAGGATGAAGCCGGTGCAAGGTGGCGTGGAGGATGCGGTCAAAGGTAGTCGGGGGGGGGGGGATGATATGCATCCTTACGTGTTTGCCGGCTTGAAGACTCGTGGTGGCAGTTATCAATGTGAAGGCGAGGGAGGACGAGAGACACCGTCCGTACAGGAGGGACCTGAAAAGGTCCTAGCAGGAACGGAGGACGTGCTGGAAGTAGGAGGTAACTTGGCCGGTAGTCGCGTAATGCCGGGAACCCTTGTCGGATGGCGACGAATGGACCGAGGTGAGCACGGATACAGGGAGAGGAAGTCAGGTGAGGCGGGGCGGAGGGCGGTGTAATGAACCTCTGAGCAAATGGATTCGCTGCAGGTCAAGTCGGGCTTGTCCGCGGAGGCTGATGAGGCCGGAGGCAAGGCGGAGGTGGTTTCGTCCAAGGAATAAGTTCTCTGGAAGGATGGAAAGGGGTGATAGAGGACCGTTGGTCCCCAAAGGAACTGTAGTGACGGGAGACGGTAGAAGTGGAGGAGGAAGCTGGAAGGCGTGTGGAATCGACTCGATGGTATGTCGCCATGAAAGGGAAGTAGTGAACCGTCCTCCAAACTTGCAGAAGGCTCCTCTGTGTGAAGTTGATGGGAAGATGGAGGTGAGGCCCGGAAAGGGGATGGACGGAGGTTGTCGTAGCATTCGCAAGAGGGAAGTCTGTTCGACAGGTATGCAGCCATGACGACGAGCACAAGCCTGGGAGAGACGAACATGATTAGGCCTATCTTGTTGTGGAGGAGAGGATGGCACGAAACCGGTGGAGGCGGATGGAAAGGTCAAGACGGAGGATGGTCCGTGTAAGGAAGAGGCATCGTTCCGGGAAAAAAGGCCTGCAGAGGAGTGGCGTTCGATATTCTCCAGGACTGAAGAGGAGGACAAAGGCAAGTCATGTGGCAATTGACGTTCGGTGGATGCGAGAGCATCCTGGGATCGCGGTGGGCCAGCTTACAGCAGATGCGGAGGTAAGGGACCCAGTGAGTTCCGGCCTAGAATGGCCCTGGGAGTGTCCATGCCTGAAGAGGCGGAGGGAAGGTAAACCGCAACAGAAGGTATGCGGAAGGTAGACAGCCGGCGACCGCTGATCGGTCAGTAAGCGGAGGGTGGAAGGTGGAGGTAGAGGCCTACCGTGGAGGCAGCGGTATGCGGTTGCAGGGTCTTCGGGGAAGCTCGAGAGCGAACGCATGCGGCGAACGCCCTGGGAGAAATGATGTCGGCTACCGCTGCGCTGGGGTTTATATAAGCAGCCCGACGCATGCGTGGTAGGTACGAGCCCGGCAGGGAAGGCAACCTTCAAGTTCTAGGGGAATCAATAGCTCAATGGGGAAATCTGCTAATGTAAAACAGGTAATGTATATTTTCGTCGGCTATAAAAACATACTTTTCATCAGACAATGTTACATTGCGGATAGCAGGCACTTTGGCAGATTTAGCATGTATGCTGACCTCACTGGCAACCGTTGCAAGATTCCAGATCCAGATGCAGAGACAGATGCACGCATAGACATTTCACTCAGCTAGTGAGACGTGAAAATCAATCCCTCTTTCAAAAAGGCATAATTCCTCCTCATCTGCCCCTGCCATCCGATTATCCAAGATGGTAACGAGGTCCTGCTAGCATGGCCTTCCCTTATATCAATGTGGAGAGGGTTTCGCCAATGTTCAAATGTGTCAACCCCTTACCGTAGTGATCCAAGAGGCAGAGGTGGCTGGCATTGATCCACTGAAGTTCGGACGAAAACAAGTAGTATGAAATGAATCTCTTCTCGCACCTCTCCCACGAAGAGGTCCACCTTCCAAGAAGACAAAGATCATCTATGTCTCGGATGATCTCTGCTCTGAAGGACCTTCAGTGGTTAAGAACTTTTGGTAGCTAGAGTGTCAACCCAAGTCTTCTTGTTTGTGTTGATTTTTTATTTTCAAGAATGGAATGTCCTCCCCCAAGTGGCAGGGAGAACGGTGTTCCCCTTTGGAAAACAAGGTAATTAACTCCAAAAGGTTCCTTAATGATGAGGAGTCCTTTAATCTTATGGTTTAAGTCACGTATCGGGAAGATTCTCTATGAATAAGCGTTCCACAGAGAAACCCATCATTAAGGGTGAAAGGTCACTTTCTTCAGCACTCTGATAACAGTCTACAAACTTGGAAGCAGGATTGATGAATGGCCATATGATATTTATGCCTGTTCCAATTTGAATGATGACAATGTATTAGTCATTGACCATGAGTGTCGTTAAGGTTCAGCGCTGCAGATCTTCTTGCTATTAGATGAAGCCCGAAACAATAGTCAGGTATGCTGTCGCAGTGCTCCAGTTCTTGTCTTCGAACTGTCCTCCTCCTTCAAAAAAAGATCCTTTATACTTCTGAACTTTCCTTGAGACACTGGTGAAGGATCAGTATGTGGTGGGCTCCTGCGGAGCCCAGCGTTACAATGTTCCACAGCTTTCTGCGACGCAGTTTTGTAACCTAAACATTTTTCTGCAGGGTTAATTTTTCCGTTGTTGGAATTTTTCACGAAAACAAGCCCTTCGAAGCGACGATTTTTAATTTTTTTTAAGCAAGGCAAAGCATTAAATTCATTAAAAAACCTTTCTATAACTTTTCCCCCCATTACTTTATCCACAGTGACATTTTTTAAATGCTTGTAAAAATAAGCACCGTTCATGGCAACTAAAACTGATTTTTTTAATTTCCTTGTAATCCTGTTTCCTACAGAAGGGCCACTCAGTTTCACAAAAACTCACCTATCAGACGTGCCCTGCCCCACACTTTCAAAATACCATCACATCCCCCCCCCCTTCCTCCATGCCCAGTCTTCGCGAAAAACGGGTTGTGTCGCATCTGACTCATCCCCTCACCCCAATTTAAGTGTTACTTATGACTACTCAGGCTACCTGTGGATGACATTCTCCTTGCTTAATAAGATATTCTATAGCCAAATGATTTCCAAATGTACGGAAATGTGTCACATTTTCAATGAAAGGAAAGGCTGATTTAATGCATGTTCTTGAAAACATTTAACGACGTGGTTTTTAGACCTTGTTTGTATCCCAGAATTTTTTTTAGAAATGGAACAACAGAAGTTAGGCTTCAAAACCTTGTAAACATTACAAGACGAGGTAGAGGGGGGATTTGTCTCCCACAAACCAAGGCCTTTTAGAAATCTTGACTTCCTTATGGGCCACTTGTGAAAGTTTGCCCTCTCAGTCAGTAAAATTGGCAAACGAATATTACAGCGGAAATTTTACAACACATCTTGATTTTATACTGTGCTCCTAGATGCAGAAGATTACAACAGACATGTCTTGAAAAACACCCACAGCTCAAAGCCCTAAACTCGTGGCATGAATCACTACAATTTACGCACGAGGACTAAAAAGGATATTCAATTATCGTCAGATCGTTCCTGACATGTTGACATACTGAAGAAGGGGCTCAACTAATCTTCGAAAAAAGATTAATCTAAAATTTAAATTTGATTGTGCTTAACAACTGTGTTTCTGCTAGGTGGAAAAAGTGTATAAAATCAAGATACGTCCGCTTAGTGTGAATTTATTTTACAGCATCTTCTAGGAATATTTTATGATATTTATGACATTTTGATAAAATCAAAGAATTTTATGCATTTTATGACGTGGAAGCCCAGTGAATTGAAGACATTGTATTATTTTGGAAAGGCCGTTTCAGCGTGTGGTTTTTCTTCACGATGAAAGCATGGTCTCTGATAGAGACGAGCAAAGAAGTTTTATTTTCTGTAAATAAAAACGCCAACGTACACCAACCACATATATATTAAACAATTTAAGACACAAGGTGGCTGTAAGACGGAATGTAAGCCTTCAAGCAACTCAGTTTAAGGATAAACAGCGACCCAGAGACAGCGGAAGCCGTTCTACTAGAACCTGACAGACCTAGAAAAATATCCGGAAGATTAAATTAAAAGCAGACACATTTGCGCTTCGGTCCTAAAGGGACGAACAATATTTAACTTATCCCGTGGGTCGGGCTGACATGGTCACATCGTACTGGAGGCTCCGTGTCGTTACGCCTAATCAAATTCAAAACATCGGCAATTAAATAGGCGAATGCCACGACCCAGAGATAGTAGAATCAACACTACAAGGGCAGGGTAGACCTAGAATATCAGAAAGTTCATCCCGAAAGTAGGAAGTTAAAATAAAAAGCAATAAATATTAACACATTAATAAGCCCAAAGGGGTTTCAACTTATCTTTCGAAAACTGAAAAAATTCACTACGTCCTAACGCACAATCTCACATTAGTCAAATTTTGCACATTTTCAACAGTCCAACCAGGATGACAGGAAAACGTCTCCCAACTGTCTTCAACTTATCTCATGGATAAGGACGAAGTGGGTCCGTGTCGTTAGACCCAACAAAAGCATCAGTAACGGCATAGGCCAAAAACACAAGACAGAACACAGAACAACAACAACGGAGATCCAACAAGGTATCAGGGGTTGAAATAATCAGGAGCCAAGTGCAATTTGCACTCCAGAATCACCAATTCGCCCCTCAAACTCACATGCTGGAGTGCAAATATTGCACTCCGTAAATATTGCACTCCGTAAGTGTACAGTTAGTGTAAAGTACTGTAGATGGATGAGCAATGCTTGACAAAGTGCAAAAATGTTGTGCCCATATTAAAAATAATTCTCTTATTCCCTGTCAGCACAGCAGAAGTTGAACGAGGATTTTCATGTGGCAAAAAAAATTATGGGAGACGGGCGCTGCACATGGCAAGCGACTTCCAAAAGCTGCGTATACGTAAACTGAAGACACTGACAGCATTAATAGGACTGAAAGTAGCAGTGGCAAAGAGTCTTTCTGGGGAAACTGGCAGTGTTATGTCATTGTCTGGAGACAATAGCTACTAGACCTCAATTAGTAGGCTAATTTACATGATTAAAGGTCAGGCTATAAGGTTAAACATCTGGTTTGGCGTGAAGTGTACTTTTTTTTTTTTTATGGAAGGATGGGAGATAATAAATGTTACAAGGTTTTAATATCTGGTTTGGTGTGAATTGAATTTTTTGGAGAGGTGAGGGTGCAGGTAAATTTATTGCACTACAAGTTGGTGTTTTGCACTCCAGGCTTAGTTCTGCAGTGCAAATTTTGCACCTTGTCCAAAATTTTAAAATTCGACCCCTGAGGTATACAGTACTATTAAAGGCAAGAATGATGGGCCAAGCTGATTTCAGCCAGGAAAATAATTGAATCACGATAAAAACATGAGCAACGAAATAACACATCTTAGCGGACTCGTGTCTTAACCAAAAAAAGATGGCAGTCACACCACGCATGCACGGACATGTGCTACAATGTGACGTCAATGCCTGGCAAACTGGGCAAAGAGGATGTAAGTTTGAGTCAGGAATTTCCAGCTTACGCTGACATTTATTAATGCCAAATTTAAATGGGAAAGTATGCTGAAATAAAAACATTGGTCAGAAAGTCAGTCATATAAATCACGGAAATGTAGTTCTCAACCACACATCAGAGGCCATCATCCTCACTATTTTAACCGGCTCTCAACATCCAGAGGTAATGTAAAACGTGAATATGAGGGGTTAAGAATGACAAGACTTAGCCTCATAGAGTCATAGTCATGTTTTAGATTTACCTCCTGACGAAATAATGAGGATGATTACCAGGGTTCATATGCTATCACCTAAATCAAATGCTAGGCCTCTTCAAGGCAAAAGAGTATCATTTTCTTTCTACATCATTTTTCACGCACAGCATTCCAAATCAATTAATGCAAATTCACCCCCTCCCCCCCTCCACTGCCACAACGTTATGTTATGAGTGCTTTTCAAGTAGAATTATGGTAACATAATGGCAGTCAGAAAAGCCAAATCAGACGTCAGATATCACAAGTAATGTTTCCTTGGAGCAGAAAATGATATGAAAATCACAAACACAGTCCGTGGCGCCTTCTTGTAGCAACCAGGAACTGGTAAATCCTATTCCAGCATGGTTATATTCATCACTAAAAACTCGTCTCAAACTTACCCAACCCTCGTCACAAAAATAAATCACATTTTCAGTTGTACTACATTTAACAAGTTCACACAGTTATACCATACCAGGCGACTCTAACAACAATTTCGGCAAGGGCCGGGAAGACAAGGTCATCGCTGCCAATTCCCCAGCGACGACCGAAGACCACGAGGCCAGGCATAGGGAGTGCATCCACCAAAAGATCAGAGGTAGATGGAGACTAGGAGGTGAGGCTGGGGTAACAGCAGCGCCCAACGAAGGGTCACGTCGCCAACATCTGGTAAAAAAAAAGGTGGACCGTTATTAGGTGAATATTGAAAAAAAAAAATATACAAAGGGAAGTTAGTTAACCAAATCGTGTCTACAAATAATATGTGAATCTGGAAAATACTTTCGCGTTTCTATTGAACCCAAAACATCATTAAAGAAATGAAGTCAAGTACATTGCTTTAAACTGACTACACGTACTTCAGCAACGTAGGTGATCATCACTGTGTGCTACGAGTGATGTAGACTGTGCCATTCAAAGACGGATGAAGGTAGGGGAAAAGGAACACTTTTCCAGCATTACATAAGCATTAATAAAACCAAAACTACACGATCGTTACAATCAAATTGTACAGGCTGACAGCTGCCATGCTTTTTTCTGTGTTATTGATATTATATCTTAAACCCCATCTGATCCAACTCAATGCTCATAAAAATCATAAGATACGCCTAGTCCTAATTTATTTATAAAATTAGTTTTATTTTTTATTTAAGTAATTGTCTAGTTTTTTTTATAATTTTACCTTACTTTTACTTATGTTGGCCAAGCTACCTATTGCACAAAGGCTCGGTACAAGGTAGGCATCCGTGCGGGAAGAGCACCAGCTAGTTTGCTTGCTTGCTCACTCAGCTCGTGGTGTGCTCTTCCTGCATGCACACCAGTCGTGTGCTTAGCCCCAGTGGCCTATTGTAGGCTTCAGCCAAGATTATTTTTTAATTAATAAAATTTTAGTGTAAAAATGTCACACCGCTTACTTTGAAAATTCCGGTTCATTGTTTACACTAGTCACGCACAAATTCAAAGGAAAAAGATATTTTTATAGTTGAAAAATCACCTTACATCACGATTATTTTCACAATCACACGAAAAAACAAAATTTCAGCAAATTTTCGATAGTCAGCAGTCCTGGAGGTGGAATGGCTCAAGCGACTATCATCTTCAGGCTCCACAACAACACAGTTCACTACTTCGTAACGACCGCTCGTCTGCTTCGAATATTGGGCGCGGCCTCAGGTATTTGATGGGTACATTGCGAATTTGGAGCGCGGTTGCCATTATTCGTTGGGTTTGTCGCCCATTTCTCATGCAGCCGGTGATCGAGTTCTCCACGCATCAGTAACTGAATTAGGGTTTGAAGGTCCCTGGATATTCAAAAGCACAGCCTTCTCTCGGTTGTGGTGTTGAATAGCCAGGGATTCAAGACTTCTCAGACGTATATCACTACTCGAATTTGAGACTAGGAGTGTGTTTGTTCCTCCCCAATCTATATTGTGCCGAGTTTCCATGTGGTGGACTGCAATGCTGTTCTTTCTGTTTGACACGGGTCCTAATTCCTTTCCTTGTCTCACCTACGTAGACTGCACTACAGTCACCACATGGAATTCGGTACACTCCTTCATTTGTATTTCGGATTTTTTATCTTCCGCTTCTTGCACTTCATTCTGTTTTCTCATGTTCTGTCCAGATTGATTCCTTCGTTTCATAAGGCGGTC
>JAHWFP010178670.1:36843-54965 GCA_023313725.1 Lithobius niger | reverse complement strand
CTTTGGCTTTTTTCCATCGGTAAAAAAGCCGATGGAAAAAAAGCCAAAGTAAAGAGTTGTTCTGGTGGTGAAACTCCTTACCCTCCCTGGTGAAATTCGAGCCAAGGTAACTGCCCTAACTACAAAAAAAAAAAAAAGAACACACGAAATAATTTTTCTACGGCTTTCTACCACAGCATTTTTATGTCCCACGTCTTTTTTTTTTCGCGGCATTTTTTCTGCTCCCATTTTTTTTCCCATCATGCTCACTACTACATGAACATTTTAGTGTAGAGTGAGATGGTAGATTTGTTAATAAAGATCCTTGAAAAAGTTGTATTGGTCCTTGAAAGTCCCTGCAAAAAGTCGTTGAATTTTGTATGTGCTGTCGTGTGCAAACCCTGTTTCAGCCACTGACGAAGCTTCTAAAAAATTCACTACTTAAATTAACGTGTAAATAATACGTTACAAAGAACATTATTATAATTTTTTTTGGTTACTTTTTATTCCTTACAAATAATTTACTTACTTGCCAGAAGGCAAGTGAATTATTTTTACGGAATAAAAATACCATAAAATAAATCTTATTTGTATTGTAACGGTCAAATAATTTTTTTCCGTGTGAAATTTAATTTAATATCCCTAAAAGCTGCTTGCGTGACTTCTCGCCTGGGAAGGTCTTTAGGAAACTTGAAAAAAGCCAGCGTTTGGGTCTTCCTCCTGTTGTTAGTGCAGTTTATGGCCGAGCATCACGCACACCCACTTCACTTGAATGGAGCTCAAGTTTGCATTAAAATTAATGTGATGGTTAATTATTCTTGCTGCAATATTTTGAATGACTATTCATAATGCTGCAAGATTCGTTATTCTTACCTGCTAAAGCCATTGTTGAGATAAAACAAGATATTTAAGGGGCCTATACACGAGCTTGCCATTGAAATCCAGCGAAAGCACGCGAGAGCGTCTGCTACGAAACGCTCTTCCCGAGGGATGGCACCACTGTAAACGCCGCCATGATGCAGCACGGTGCTTTAGCATCGAGTGTCGTATCTGCCTAAACCTAAACACTAATCTGTGATTCACACTGGCCCAAATAACGTGTGAAATCGCGCAGTCCTTGGGGAAATTTCCCCACTTCCCGAAAGGCCAGTCCACATCTGTTATCTAAGCCTTATCTGCTTCTGAAGTGTCCAGGAAGTTTCAAAATTGACCCAGTTCGCCTAAACGAGAATTCGTTGTTTCAGATGCCTTAAGAAAAAAAAAATTGCATTACAGCAATGTGATGCTTGTATTTTAGTCAAATATTTAACACTATTCGACACCAAAACTGCGTATTTTGTGATGCAGGTGGTCAAACTGTAATTTCCACGTGTATTTATGAAGTCTTAGTCCAGTTTTGCATTACTCTAAACGCAAACATAACTAGAATAATTAATTTTACTAGCGTACTCATCAAAGCAGCATGCTGCAAATCCGTGGGTCCTGTTATAAGCAAGTCGCTTAAACCGGAAGTCCTTTAATCCTATGCGTGCTGTTACCCACACAACCCATTAACTACTCTGACCCATCCTATCAAGAACTTTCATTCCTTGGCAAATGCAGTTGAAGAGCAAACTTGCAAAACAAGTTAAAATACAAAATTTACCTTTTTGCAAAAAAAGTTAAATTTCTACCCAAGCTAAAGCAGCATAATCTACAAAGATTTTAGATTGTTTAGAAATGTACCTCCAGGACAAGTGATTATAAAACAGACTAACAAATTCTTAACTTGTGTAAAATTCAGGCTCTAAATCAATGTGATGAATGGATTTAACTTATTTTGAAAACACTATTTTTTTTTCCAAGTCCAATAGATGCTTATACTATAACATACTAAAATCTGTAGTAAGAGAGTCAGACTTGTGGTGTCGAAGGGAACGTTGCTTAAGTTACTTGCACACTTCCAGAAATGCAATAATTTTTGTTCCGTTTTCTTGGTTAGTCCAACAGGGTCATCCATTTTTTTTTCTAAGTCGATACGACTTTATTAAAATCTATACTAACGGTTGGTGTCAATTGTAAAGTTGCTTACAATCACTTGCATATTCCAGAAATGTAGTAAAATAATTTTCGATTTTTTTCCGCGTTTTTGGAAGTCCAACAGGAGGATTATTCATTTTTTTCTAAGCCGTAGGATTTAATTTGGTTTGTTCAAAACGTTGCTCATGATTTAATTTGATTTGCATGAATCAAGAATATTGCTTGCCCCGCAGAAGGCAAGTTTTCACTTTTTTTGGCACAGATAGAAATGAGAGTTCCATCCATCCTGCAACAAATGTATGGAGAGCCATCTAACACAATGTTTTCGAATATGTGATTTAACTTGTTTTGCATATTGACTCTTCAATTATGTTACTAGGATTTTTTTGTTGGGGGGGGGCTCTGTCCAGCCCGATAAAATTCGTAGGGAGTTTGCAAGATTTTCACAGTTTGGGTCTTGGGCCTTTTAAATAAATAGGATTTTTAAAAACAATTTGTAATGCTATTTCGTGGGTGTACCTTTACTTTTTTTTTTATAGTTTTCAAGTAATACATTGATTACTGTCCACTTGCTAGCATTAAAGCTCGGCAAAAAAAAAAAAGTTGTAATGAAAACTTCAAGTTTTTAATTGAATTGTTTCGGTCTACAACTTGTTTAAAACAAAATGTGAAGCTTTTTTACACTTTGTGTATTTTTTCAAAATATTTGTAATCATAGTTAGTACATACACAAAATTACTACCCATATTGTAGTCGTGAATTCACGGATTTTTTTTTTTTGGGGGGGGGAGGTGGGGGCGATAAACGTGACCACTTGCACCCCCTAAAATAACTCCTAGGACCAGCCCAGCACCAGTTTAAGTAAGGTGCAGTCCAGGTCGGTCCTATGAAAATAGCCCAGAAAAGAGTGGAATTGGTTTTCTGCGTAGTTCGTTGATTGGCAATTTTGAAGCAGATGCAAGAATGGGATTACAATGAAATAAAAGGGGAAGCCAAAATTGAATTCGTACGTTCTGTAATGGATTGGCCAAAACACCTGGATTGCGGTGCGCCCAACTGGAAAACGGTGAAGTACGTCTACACATGAACTATGTCTAAAACTTAACCCTTCGTTTCCCAACGTCTACAAAAGTAGACATTTTTCTTAATTTTTTTCCCCGAGTCCTGTATTGCATGCACAGCCACCCTCATTGGCCCAATGTACACATATGGAGACAAATTAACTTCAACAAACTAGACACACGCTAGTGTGTCGCACCAAGTTAGGCAACAAACATCACATCAATTCAATTGTCGAGGTTGTAAACCATTGTAGCGCGACGCCATTGCGTAAGTACAAAAATATTGTTAGTGTTGTCGGCATCGTCTCTCATTGGACGGCCAAAGTTCGGACAATGAGAACGTGTATAGTGACGTACGTGCCGAGGCACACACTAGTGTATCACGATAAATCTAAACAACGTTGCAAAGAAATTGTATTCACGTCCAATTCACGAAAAATAAACCAAGTGTAAAAACAAAGCAAAATAAACAAAGCCAAAAGCTGGTAAGGAGCTTACCAAGTTGAGCTTAACCAAGTTGAGAGTGGTTGGGCCCTTCAAAGGAGTGATATCAACACACCAAAACTAACTAAATACAACAAATTACAACAAAATTAAAACAACGCCAAAAGCCAATAAAGAGGTGACTAAGTTGAGAATGGTTCGGCCTATAGGCAAAAGGTAGTAGCAAATTGTTGAAAACCAATTTCTTGTGACGTGGCACTTTATTACTTATCTGCACGGTAGTGGAGTTCAGTCAATACATAATTAAAAAAAAGGAGTGATATATCCAAAACCAAAACTGGTAAAAAAAGGCCGCCAAGTTCCGAATGGTTCGGCCCTTCAAAGGAATGATATCAACACACCAAAACATTCGCCAACTTAATCACAACCGAATAATACTTTGGACGTTAAAGGCACATAACTCCCTCCGGTATATTTTAACAGTTTCACTCGATACATTACCGGAAATAGTTTTATATAAACTGATTTACCTTTCATTTGCTGGTCTAAGGGTACGATGCAGATGTCAGTAGTGGCGCGTGAATGTTATTAGGCTTGTTTTAAACGGCTCGGTCCGAGCGGTAAATAACTCCCGCCACATCGCTGGCAAGCCGCGGCCCTGGAGGAAGGATAATTAATCCTTCGCTCAAGTTTGCGACTTGGTCGTACGATGTGTCACGTTGCAGCGGCCCCGAAATGAGTATGACTATTGTCGTATAGTAATGCGCGCTGCGGTCGTTTGAACTATATTTTAGCGTAGGTGACGCAGAGTAAAACGGCCAGAACGGAGGGATTTATGTGCCTTTAAATGAAAACTTGAACATTGCTACCGAAAGTAGCAATGTTCTAGTTTTCATTTAACCTTCGAATTATTAAGCGGTGCGATTAAGTTGGCGAATGTTTTGGTGTATTGATGTCACTTCTTTGAAGGGCCGAACCATTCGGAACTTGGCGGCCTTTTTTTTTTTTAACAAGTTTTGGTTTTTGATATGTACAGGCAACCTGCAAAATCACGCCCATGTATTCACACGTTCACAACTTATCAGATAATGTACAATATTTTAAGTTGTAAAGGCATTGTTGGCGATGTTTAGCTTTAAAAATGATCAAATTACGTGGACACACAGTTTTCAGCAGCTGTTATTTAGATTTAGTTAAAACGTATTGTAAAACCTTGTGTCTACTAATGTAGACATTGAGCATTCGTGGTTCATATGTCTTGTCTACAAATGTAGACAATGGGATGGGCATTGGCTAATAATAATTGGCTTATAACTGTGAGAATAACTTAGTAATGGATGAAGACCATTTAGAAGGATTTAAATGACTTTTCAGCAGAAAATAATACAGACGTGTTAGATGATGATGGCAAAAAGATACTGTAGATGATACAATTTCAATTCAAAGTCATCAACTACACCGTTAAATGCAAGAATACTCCAGTTGGAAACACTGGAGAAATTGGCACAAATGACTTAATAGTAAAAGTAAAACGTCTTTTTAGTGTTCTAAATGCAAGGTTTATGTTATCTCATGATTTAGAAACTTATCATGGTGTTATTTAAGCACAGTATAACGTAGACATGCAGGTAAAGAAGCCAATTTGATTTTTCCTTGGAACATCCTCATATGCCCAATGCTACATACGTAGACATACTGTATTTTTTTTTTTTTATTAAACAAATTATAAAAAAATCTTTTGGGGGGCCAAGAAAACCAAAAAAAAAAAAATTCTGAACAAACCGGAAGTACCGATGGGAAACAAAGGGTTAAGGCGAGGCCAAAGTAATTTTAAACTGAGCTGTGTCAAAATGCAAAACCGATTTTACACATAGTTCAGAAGAATGTTTAAAACTTAATTCCGTCTGAAATTCTTATCTCCTCCCTACTGAAGAAAATTTTTTTAATGAAGGAATTTATAGGCCTAATTGGTTTGAATTTTTGGTGTTAAATGTTTAAAGGCGCACTTAAGGGAATGTTTGCGCAACGACTCGCCTTTTCATTTTCTAAAATTTATCTGAAATTCCAACATGACTCCATTTTTGGTGTTAAATGTTTTAAGAGCGCATTTAAGGGCTTGTTTGCGTTGTGCAACGACTCGCCTTTTCATTTTCTGAAATTCCAACATGACTCCACTTTTAGCTCCGCCGGCTCACGACTAAAACAGTCAATAATGTGAGTTCAGAAACTACAGGGAAAATTGTTTCGTCGGGCGGAATTTTTTTATCTTATTGTCACGGATTATACGACTGCAAGCATTTACTCAAACGATGTCGGATTAAGCTAATCCAGGTAGCGTTGTTACTGTGGCAACGACAATATCAAACGCCGAGCTCTTTCGCCAAGTTAATCCCACCGGGTAAGAATTCTCAGGTCGAATGACAAATACAAAAATACCTTACTGCGTAATTTTCAATTTTTTCATTTAACGTTCGAAGTGTCTTAGTAGGTGCGGTCGGTGGGATTAACTTGGTGAAAGAGCTTGGCGCACGATACCACAAACTCAAACGGCCGAAAAGCTGGGCGGAACCATTAAGTTTTGCTTTGGGGAGTTATCACATCTTTTGGTACAAATTGACAAAATCCATTTTTCCCGTAGCAATTACTAGATGAAAAGCCGGAAGTCCAATTTTACGATCCTCCTTTTTTTTTACCGTAGTAAGTTTCCATTTTGAGGACGTAAGGTCGCCGAAGAGTAAAACGAATAAAATATGGATTCATTTGGTTGTATTTAACTAATCGAGTAAAGTACTATTGATATTGTAAAAACTGAGAGCCAATTAGATTGGAATGAACGACACTCGGATAAACGCAGCCCCTTGTACACCTCTTACACACAACTTACTTTTTTTTTGGGGGGGGGGGGCTTTTCAGTAGTTTCGCTGTTTAAATAAAAAGCATCCCTATACTCAAAACTATGAAGGATATACAAATGAAAACGGATTCTAGTTCACTTGAGTGCAACGAACTAAAATTTGAACTCCAATTCCAGGGAACAAAGAATGTTTTTTACTCAACGGTTATGTGAGAAAGTGAATGGGATTTGTGTTTGAAATGTTTGAGTGTGTTTGTGCACTTAATTTGTGTATTAATCAAGGCGTTTAAAAATTTTTTTGTCTGTGTTTATTGTTTTACTAGAGGAAGCCCCATGCTATGCACGGGGCAGGTCATGAATTAAGTTTACGGACACATTTCCCGACGACTTGTCAGATTGATCGACCACTCATGCCTGCCTCCTGTTTCCATGCAGGTAGAGTGGGAGAGTGCATTTTCAATGCGGGAGTGAGGAGGGGAGAAGTGGTTTTCCTTTCAGCTTTCCTTTTCCCTTTAGCCTTCCTTTTAGCCGGCCTCCAGATTATAATTTAGATATTTTAAGTCTGTTTCGTGTGAATGGCTAAGTGTGTATTTGTATGGATTTATAATTTATGAAACAAGCATACTCCTAATTACGTGTTCATTTTGTATATGTATTTTTTATCTTTCAACTTTGTAGGCGTTTTGATGTTTATGGCGTCTGTTTTGTATGTGTTTGTGGGTTTATATTTTCGTTCTGTTTCATGTGCGTGTATATGTTGTATTTTTGTGTGTGTGAAATATTCAACCGTCTTGTTTGATTAGTGATCTACATGTATGCATGGAGCCAGGCATGCCACAATCCTTGTTCCCTGGAATTGGAGTTCAAATTATAGTTTGTTGCGTTTCAGTATCCTTCAGTCAATCGTGTCCTTTCTGTTCGCCACTCTGTTGATAACATATGACGATGAGTCTTTAACCGTTTTTCAGCGATGTCGTTTCTTTGCGTAGCTCCATCACATAGCGTGCCAGTGTACTTAAGCACGTAGAGGAGAAATATTTCTAATATTAATTTAACCGTTAAAAGCAACAACGTAGTTAACTCAGCATCCTAAAGATATCAAACTTAAAAAGGACAAACGTTCACGTAATGAAGTATTGCCGGGGGGGGGGGGGGGGGGGGATGTTGACAGTTTTCTTTAAAATAGGTTTGACACACTTGTGGCTGGGTTGAAGTCGCTGTTGTTCCGGCTCACTCCTTATCTCACCGACCCAGACGTTCTCTAGTTTCACATCGAGCAATCGTGGACGCACAGCTTTGGTGTAATAAACGATTGCCTTGTCACTGGGTGAAATCTAATTGGCGTTGCTCAAATTCAGAATTGCCTATTCAGGAGAGCTAAAACTGGCTTAAATTATTAGTACCTTAAACAATGATAAACAAAATTACGTACGTTATATAGATTTGTTTGGGGTTATATTTGGCTGCTTTTGACGTGGAATCCATTTTTTTTCCAAGGTTCTCTGGTTTTAAAGGCGCCTGTTCAGCACTTCGATAGCGTTGCCCATATTCTAAGTACAGAATCCACGTTTCAGATTCTCGTCACCCAATTGGCAGATGTGGGTCACGCGATCTCGTTTTAGTTATAAAAATCGCGGCGCTTCTGCTAATAATGTTGTTCCGTTTTTAATTTACCGCTATTTTCTTTATATTGCTCGAAGATTCTACGGTGCTGCATCTAGGAGTCGAAATGGTGAAAAGGTGCCTTTAAGTGTGGCTAACCATTGATGAGTTTCTAACAGGGTCAGGCTTTCGACCGTTCAGAGCTTACGGTTTTTCTGTTCGGTTTTACTGTTCGGTACGATTGGTGCAGGCAGAAAAACCTAAGAGAAACCAGTACGGAACGATGGACGTAGGCGTTCATACGTGCAGAGCACGGAGCTTTCTGGTCTCCCCAGGGATTTGGCCTTATATTCCCGGGCGCATCTCGATAAGTATTGATATTGTCTGGTGTGATTTTGGAATTATTTACAAACTGTTGAAATTAATTCCGTAAAAGATGAAATAAAAGTCGATAATTTTCGGTAATTTGTCAAGCTGGTATGACCGCGAGTTTTAAAGGATCGCTTTTGTAAAACGTTTGTATCCCCCACCATGGGTAGATAGGCAAACCTATCTACCCATGCCCCCACGGGTATGATGCCACAGTCATTAAGGGTTAAAGATTCAGAGTGCTAAAATTGTGGAAAGTAATATGTTTTCTGGGTTCCGGGAACTTAAAGCACCCCACCTCCTCACTCCCTGTATCCTAAGCTAAATTCTTGGACCCATTTGGAACTTCACATCCCCCGCGCCCGGCCCCCCCCCCCGCCCCACCACGCCAATAAACTTCCCCTGCGTACACCACTGCCTATCGTGTCCTGTGGTTGTTTTATTTGAGTTGGTAAAACAACTTGGCTCGTTTTGGTTTTGACTTAAAGCCCAAAGTACTGGATTTAAGTTGAAATGGTAATTAATAAAATACACGCTCTTTACAGAATGGGATACTGCTAATGCAAGCGTTGGATCAAATATGGGTTTGAGTTTAAGTTTAGACCAGGGTTAAAGTGGCACTATCACCGATTGAAATGCGAACGAAAATACCGTGGCGCCATCTAGCGACATTGATATTGTTAACCTTTATAACTTGCTCGCAGGTGCACGAGGATGAACCAAATTTTCACTCAATAATTAAGGATGTCGTTGCTTGTTTGTTTCGTTAAAAGAAATGCCATTATGCATTCCTTCGCTTGGTGCAAGCAAACGCTAGATGGTACTACACAGCGCTAGATGTCAGATTTCGTCTGCTTTCAATCGGTGATAGTGCTTCTTTAAGGGGGAATGTTCTAATGGAAAGGCCTAAGGGCATCTAAAAATGGCGATTGATGCGGGAATGAGTAGGTTGGGAGGTTAGGAGGGAAGTGAAGTTAAAAGCTAAAATAGAAGCCAAAAATTCATCCACCACGTGGGGTTACAAATGCTCAAAAGATATCAAACATAACAGGGTTTCAGTATTAAAAACGAGGAATCTAGACACACGCTAGTGTGTCGCGCCAAGTTAGGCAACAAACATCACATCAATTCAATTGTTGAGGTTGTAAACCATTGTAGCGCGACGCCATAGCGTCAGTGTCTTATATCTTGAAGCATAGTTGGGCACATTTTAGGTACTTGGGGAAAAATAATAATGCGATACAAAAGCTTAAATTGTGTTGAAATCGAGAGCAATAACCCACCTGACAAAAATTAACTTGTGTTTGAATGCCAGCTATGCTGCTTTCAATGCAAAATCTGCCCCTCAATAACGTTGAAAATGTGTTACTACCTAGCTAGCTAGTCCGCTCATCCCCATGTTAAATCCCATAGGGTGAGTATTCATCGATTTCGAGATAACGGGAAGGGTTCCAGCTATGAAACTGGACGAATGGGTGCAGTACAATACGAACTGCGTACCTTTTATGGTTTGGAGCTTGGGGAAGTAACACGAATGGCGTGGGAGGGCGCGTAAGTACGAAAATATTGTTATAACCATTGTTAGTATTGTCGGCATCGTCTCTCATTGGACGGCCAAAGTTCCAACAACGAGAACGTATGCCTAGGCACACACTAGTGTATCACGATAAATCTAAACAACGTCACTAAGAAATTGTATTCACATCCAATTCACGAAAAATAAACCAAGTGTAAAAACAAAGCAAAATAAACAAAGCCAAAAACTGGTAAGGAGGCCACCAAGTTGAGAGTGGTTCGGCCCTTCAAAGGAGTGAAATCAACACACCAAAACTAACTAAATACAACAAATTACAACAAAATTAAAACCAAACCAAAAACCGATAAAGAGGTGACTAAGTTGAGAATGGTTCGGCCTATAGGCAAAAGGTAGTAGCAAATTGTTGAAAACCAATTTCTTGTTGACGTGGTACTTTATTACTTATCTGCACGGTAGTGGAGTTGAATTAATACACAATTAAAAAAAAGCAGTGATATCATATCAAAAACCAGAACTGGTAAAAGGGGTCGCCAAGTTCCGAATGGTTCGGCCCTTCAAAGGAGTGATATCAACACACCAAAACATTCTCCAAGTTAATCGCACCGAATAATACTTTGGACGTTAAATGAAAACTAGAACATTGCTATACTTTGTTCCACATTATGCTTTCAGAAAACTGACTGTATGACGCCACGTTTTCTTCCACTACGAGTGCAAAAAATTCGAAAACATCCCATTCGTAGACTCTAACAGTAACAGTAAACAATCTACAAGTGTGATATCCACATGTTTTTGCACTCTGAGTGCAAGGAAACGAGTCGTCATCCAGTCAGTTTTCTGAAAACATAATGTGGAACAAACTATACCGAAAGTAGCAATGTTCTAGTTTTCATTTAACCTTTGAATTATTAAGCGGTGCGATTAACTTAACGAATGTTTTGGTGTGTTGATATCACTTCTGTGAAGGGCCGAACCATTCGGAACTTGGCGGCCCCTTTTACCAGTTCTGGTTTTTGATATGATAATAATCAACCACAATTTCTTCATCTTGAATGCTGCAATCACTGTTGATATCGGGAGACAGAATCAGTGTTCGTATCGGCACTTCGGTATCGTTGTAATCAAGCTCTCTAAGCCCCTTGTCATGATGACCCCCCGGGGGGGGAGGGGGGGGGCTCAGGTGGGCCCATGGTACCCAGGCCCGGTCACTCAAGGGGTCCACACGGCCTGCAACATTTTTTTCCAATTATAAGTTAGGAGGGCTACAAGCAACATACATGATTTCCGCGTAGTGAATTTTTTTTTATACTATACCAATAACCAAAACTCCAATCCAACGGCAACAAGCACGGAGCAGGAGCACTGAAGTACAAGCCTGTCAGCCCCAGGGTGGCCTTCAAACGTAAGCAGCTTAGATTAATGAATGAACCAACTCGTTAAACACTGTTGTGGCCGACAGATCTACATAGTGTAAATTTTCTTCAGTCGTAGGAGGGGGAGGGCTGCCGTTGTAGTTAGTCCCAGGCCCCAAAATTTGTTGCTTGGGCCCTGGGCGCGGGTAGATAAAAAAAATAAGTAATGGCAAATGGTGACGGTCGACTTTCAAACGGAGTCCCTACTTAGCATCATCCATTGCCGGATTCGTCAAGCTGAATCCAACTAAAACTGACTGAAAGGTTGCGCTTAAAAAAATTGAAGAACCAAATCTAGTTTGTCATTGTACTACGCGATTTTAAATGAGGCCTCTTACAGTACAGTAAATTTGCACATCTGGAATAAATGGCTGCTAAGTAGTTTTGATTTGTCGCTATGGACGAGTGTTAACCACGACGACGATTCTGATTGGTTCCCATCGGTCTCCCATAGCAACCAAACAGCCAGAACCAACAGAAAGAGGTAGATATGTACTGCAGGAAAGCCAGCCTTGCGTCAAGAAAATTGTCTTTCATAAAATTGTGAACACCAATGAAAATCATGTAAGAAAGACTAATTTGGGCTTCTTACTACTCTAATAAGTTGTGCTTAGTATCCATAAACTAATTTATGTAAAAAAAATAAGAATTTTAATGAATTGATATGCATAGACGAACTAAACGAAAAATTATCACTATCTATTCAGATTATCATTCAGAATTGAAAACAAACCCAGTCACATTGAAACAAATCCATAACATCAGGAGCGCATTATATACACGTCCTTTATATACACGTCCTATTATATTTATGCTACCCCTGATAACATTAATGTAAGCATGTTATTCATTTTGAACAATCATTACGTCGATTAGTAGCGTGCACAGACCACCGAGAGGGCAGGGGCAACTTTTGTAAAAGGGCACGCTGAGGGTTTTTCTTTTAAATTCTGGGGACCTTTTTTTGTTTTGGCTCGTCAGTCTTTTTTTTTACTCTTTTTTTTTAAGCTTGTGTAGGTTCTTTTTTACCCTTTTCTGCCGCTTTCCTGGCCTCCTTTTTGCCCTTTTAGGCCTTCAGGCCCTTTCTCTGGCTGATGCACCATCGTTTATCGGTTCAGATAACCAAAATAAGGCACTTTTTTTTTTACAAAAAGGGCAACAGGGGTATTTTTTCCCGAAAAGGGCAGGGGCAATGCTCCCCCCTGCCCCCCTCCAACCCCTCCTGTTCATACCACTGAGTCGTCGATCATCTTGATTTGTACAAAACTTTCATTTTTTTGTTTTGCTAAATAACTAAAGAAAAATTTAGTTACAATGCTGGCAATGTCACCAGTGAAAAACCGACGAAACCTTCTAATGGTCAACTGAAAAATCAAAATCCGTTCAAAAAGTTTGGTCAAGTCGCAGGAAAAAAATAACAGTTGCCCAGCTTAGGAAATCCGCGAAATGGCGGACATTTCTCACGTCTGATTTTCTTACTTGAACAGTGGCGTACACATGAATTTTGTTTGGGAAGGGTTTGCGGTGACGCAGCCAATCAATGTACACGTGCGTTTTATTAACGGGCGTTGACGCTGCGGTGCCGCTGCGGTGACGTATGTGCGCGTTCGGTTCCCTAACCTCATGTACAAAAAAATTATAGTTTGAAATCAACGAGACGACATTGCGTTTTTCGCCTACTTCGTGAACAAAAAATATATTTTCAAACCAATGCGACGAATTTTGGTACAATGATGTACTAATTTAGGACGTACCAGGGGAAGGTGTTACACATCTTTGCGGATTAACTAAAAAATTCGAATAAGAAGTTCTTTAATTAGTTCCCGATGAGTCTTCAATCATTTCTGCAGCAACATTTCATATTTCAGGATAGTTCTTTATACCCCCCCAATAAACAATTCCACGTCTATTTCTTCGAAATTGGACGCCATTTTCGGTAACGCTTTTGCGGAAAACGGCGGACGTGTGCACCGCTCAAGTCACGCATGGTATCCAGAGACGCAATTGCGTTTGTTTAACGCTGCGGTACCGATGCGTTGGGGGGGGGGGGAAAAAGTAAGCCGTCGTAAGAAATAGTGTTGCAGAAAATATTGTAGAATTTCGAAGAGATAGACGTGGAATTGGGGGGGGGGGGGGGGGGGGAAATTGCGGTTCAGAATGACCGCACGAGCGGCGGCCGGTAACGTAACTTCGACGCAGGTACGTGTGCAGTACCCAACAAATGTCACGTAAACCAAACCGCAAATGCGGTACCGCAGCGTCGCCGCGCGTCCAAAAAACTCACGTGTGCACCGGCAAAGAATCTACTACATTCTTGGAAAAAACAAACAAGAAATTACGGTGTAGTGCACATGTTTATCATCCCTACGGTTTGAGGCTGCTGTTCCGACAGATGCCATTTGATTGAAACCCTTAAAATCCTTCACCATCACTATTCTACGTCTTCTTCCTAGTTCTTCACACGGTCCATTATTCACCAAACTCGTGGACATATAAATGCTCCCAAATTTTCCCTGTGGTATACCCGCAAAAAAACTTTGGAACCTGCTTTGGAACCATATAGGAAATATGGGACCGGTCATTATTTATCGGCCGAGGGGGGGGGGGCCGCCCCCCCGCCCCACACCCCCCCCCCCCCGAGGGGGGGGGGTATGCATTTTTCAGGTCCCGTCAATGACCAAACTGGAAGAGAAAGTAATTTTAGACCTAAAAAATGGCACTTACACAGTAGTCAACATTTCTAAAAACGCCTCAGCTTCTGGGGACAAGCCCCCCCCCCCCCCCCCTCCATGATGTGACTGTTTACAAGGTTTTGAAGCTATTAGTAACTATAGAGCAGTGACATTTGCCGCCATATTGGCACCAGTATGGGTTCTGGAGGGCATAACTACAAGGTGCACTGCATAAAAATGGAGGAAAAAACAACGGAAGAGCGGATTTCTTAAGCTTAAAATAACGTTGTTTTCTCCAACAACAAAAAAACGCGTGTTTTAGATCTAAGAAATCACTCTTCACAGCATCGGCTTCAGTATGACGCCCTTCTGTTTCTCTCTGCCTGCAGTGCCCCTTGCAGCTAACCCATTAAGGCTCCACCATAGAGTTATATACAATAATACTACGTCGTGTCATTGCTCTATACTGTAGGTATAGATTTTACAAAGATCTTTGTAGAAAAGCCTTGGTACCTGGTTTCTTGGCTTCTGTCTTTCATGTGCTGACTATGTTACGGATGTGTGGGCATACAAGTAAACAATGTGTTCATCATACTTATATGAATCTCGACAAGAGATGGGTGTAACATTTTATAGACAATTTTTAACCCAACGTGTCTTTTCGTTAAAAACGAGACACGTTTCTTTACAACTAATGATAACTGTCGTTGTGGAGAGCTACTTATTTAATTTGGTTACAGCACTAATCTTGGCTAGTTACCGGAAATTATCTGCAGCCCGTATCAATAGTTATACGAAAACCGCATTTTTTTTGGGGGGGGGGGAGGGGGAGTCACATTGTTTTTGGACCTCGAATGGGGAGGGTCATCTTTCTTCTGGGTCTGGAAGGGAGGGGGTCATCGAAAATTTGTTAGTCACATTTTCATTTCCTACGTCCCCCCCTCCCCCTCTCTACCCCCGGCCATAAACAAAAACAATGACCGGTCCCTAACCATATTATTTCCTCATCTTCTGCCACGCAATGGAAAATACGTTTTAAGGAGGTTCGCCCTGAAATGTAGGTGCCCGCCTCTTTTTTTTTTTTTGGGGGGGGGGGGGGGGGGGGGGGTTGTAATTTTGAGCTATGTTCTTGCCTCTATATTTTATAATAATCAACTTCTCATATCGGTTGATAAAACTTTTTTTGTGCGCTACGTAGACCCATATTCTGTGAAGGAATTCCTTAAAATGCTACTCAATAAAGATGCATGCTTGCATTCATGTTTACGACTCTTTTGAAGCCGGGCTTTGCAGGAAAGCCAATCGGAAAGTTCAGGGGCCGCTTTGATAACTGCGGCGTTTATCGAAAACATTATCCTTTCCTTCTGGGAATAAACGAAGCAGATGAAAGCGGCGTGAAACTCGAATGTTACCTCCGCTTCCTCAGAATTCTGTAGAGGCATGTTGGTCTTGTCTCATGTCTACTCGTCTGTCTTTGCAAATCTCGAACCTCGGTTACAAGTTTCTTGAGGTTCTGGAATTTCATGAATTGCTGGAATTGTTGCGGTGATAGTGGAAGTGGAAAATTTTACGGGGGAAAAAAAATTATATATTCACATGAATCATACCGTTTTTAGTTTTGAACACGGTAGGTAAGCTAGAGATTGGTGTTACAAGCGTCGTGCTACTATTTGGCATAACAGCATTACTAAAAAACGGTAAAAAAAAAAAAGTATCGTCCTTGATGATACAAGCTAATCGCCATGTATCATCAAGGATGATGAAATGAAAGAAGACGACTTGACAGAAGAATACTGAAAAATCCCCCCTCCGCCCCCCCCCCCGCGCAAAAAAAAAAAGCAGGCGGGTGCGTGTGTGGCTAGTGCGTTTAGCTGATTTTCGTAAATTCCAAGCTAGGCTAACTTGCTTTAAATGTTACCATTATCGCAAGAAAAAAAAAACATCACTAGACACGAATTTGAACTAGGCCTACACTCTGCTAAATAATCGTTCCTTCCCCTTTTCTAATGAAGAGTGATTTTTTTTGGCAGTTGGAAAGGTTTAAGTTTCGTTGACGTGTTAAATGGTTCAATACTGCAGTAGGTTAAGGTTTCACGTGGACTAAACACTGCAGCAGCATTACGATATCTAAACCTTACAGGAAAGCTTATTCATGTTCCTTTTCTGTTTTGAATTCGCTTCACTTAAACCTTGCCTTAAAGCGGCATCATCACCGACTGAAATTCTGCAGGATATGGCAACATTTAGGATCTAGCGCTATCTAGCACTTGCTTGCATCAAACGAAGAAATGGACAGCGCCATTTCTTTTAACAAAACAAGTAAGCCACGACCTCTTTAACTATTGAGTGAAAATTACTGCCGATTGATGGAGCCACGGTTTTTTCGTACGATTTTCAATCGGTGATAGTGCCACTTTAAACATTGAAGGATTTTATGTTTGTTGCCTAAAGAGCAGTGACATTTGCCGCCATATAGGCACCAGTATGGGTTTTGGAGGGCATAACTACAAGGTGCACTACATAAAAATGGAGGAAAAAACAACGGAAGAGCGGATTTCTCAGGCTTAAAATAACGTTGTTTTCTCCAACAACAAAAATCGCGCGTTTTAAGTCTAAGAAATCACTCTTCACAGCATCGGCTTCAGTATGACGCCCTTGTGTTTATCTCTGCAGTGCCCCTTGCACCTAACCCATTAAGGCTCCAGCATAGAGTTATATACAATAATATTACGTCGCACTGCTTTATTCTGGAAGGAATGCCAGAAAATAAGACGTCTCATGTCTAAACACGTTAATTTTTCCATGAAAAGAGTCCTAATATTGCCATACTTAAAAACTCAAATCTCAAAATCTGCAGCTTTGAAAATGACGCGCACGAAAAGAGAGAAAGTAACAAAAAAAAAATCTCCAAACAAGATGGCGTCTTAAGAAAGTCGTTAACTTGAGACTTAACGTCGTTTGGCAAAAATGTGGACGCCTGTTTCGCTTCGATACGGGAATTTAACTTGTTTATTTCACCCCCTCCAGTTTGACGTCACACGTTCACGTGATCGGGCTCGAAAGTAATGGCTTTCCCGCTTGGGCTTCGTGCGATAGGAACGGAATTATTCAAGCTCGTCCCATTAAAGAGCTATCAATCAACAAGTGGTTTCGTGACGGTCCAAATTTGGCTCCTCCTCCTACACTTTCCGACTGCCGATGTGAGCGCCACCTATATAACGGGGTTTTTCATTCGGCGTCGTTCCTTTGCTGTCGTTCGTCGCTGTTTCACGAACCGAAACAGACTTTTGACAACTTGCGCTGCTCTACAATTTGGTAAGTAGGCAATGTACGTTGAAATGTAGAGGATAGTATATTTACTGTAGATATAGAACATGTGTGTGTTTGAGCGCCACCAATATATTTAATGCTGTTTTCATTCTGTATCGTTCTTGTGACGTCATTCTTCTGTGTTTCAAAGACAATTTTGTGAGCAGTCATTTAGTCGTCGTACTTGCCATACCACGCGATTTTCTCAAATCAAGGCCTATACTGAAAATTAAAGTTCGACCGGCGCCTAGAATCGAAACAACGTTCTTAGAACTTGAATTCGATACCAACGGATTTACGAATGTGTGACTTTTTAAAATTTATCTTGAGGGGAGAAAGGGGACGTCACAAATAACGCCATGCAATAGGGGAAGGGGATACGTGGAGTATGACAGTTTCGGAAAACGGGGAGGGGGTAACACGTCAATTTATGACGTAACATAATTTTTTATTTACCAAGCAATAATTTTATGATACGTTCCCCCTTAACCTTTCCCTTTAAATATTTACTCTACATATTTACATTTTATAATATAAAATATTTAAAGGAGAAGGCAGCCCGATGGTTGACACGACAGACCCACGTGCACAAGGTCCCTGTGAAGAGAAGGACCCTGTGAACGCCTCGTGCTCATGCCGATTGTGCCACGTAACAGATTCTAGGAACTGCCTAGAAAAATTGTCCCTCTCTCCTTCTGGAGCATGATTTGGCTAGAAGTGCGTCAAACCGTCAAAGTACAGAACGTTTTGCATAAAATATTACCGTCCAAGCTGCAGTGTGCTTTTTCTATGTCTGATTACTCCAAACACCAAAGACAAGAACTATTAAGGACCGGCCGTTACTAATTATGGCGGTGTGTGGGG
>JAHWFP010178670.1:0-19287 GCA_023313725.1 Lithobius niger | reverse complement strand
AATTCGTGACAACAGGGAAGCTGAACGAAGAGTAACACGTGAAATTCCTGAAAGAAGAGAAGCTGAAAGTAGAATAACCCGTGAAATTCGTGACACCAGGGATGCTGAACGAAGAGTAACCCGTGAAAGTCGTAACAACAGGGAAGCTGAACAAAGAGCAACACGTGAAAGTCGTGACAACAAGGAAGTTGAACAAAGAGTAACCCATGAAATTCATCACAACAGGGAAGTTGAACGAAGAGTAACTCGTGAAGTTAGTGACATCAGGGAAGCTGGGCGAAGAGAAGCCCGTGAAATTGGTAACACCAGGGAAGCTATGCAAAGAGCAACTTCTGTAAGTCGTTACATAAGGGAAGCAGAGCAAAGAGCAATACCTGAAATTCATAACACCAGGGAGACTGAGCGAAGATTAGTCCGTGAAAGTCGGCACACCATGGAAGCTGAACGAAGAATAGTGCGTGAAAGTTGGGACAACAGGGAAGCTGAGCGAAAAGTAACCAGTGGAATAAGTGACAGGGTAGCTAAACAAAGAGCAGTCCATGAAATTCATAGCACCAGGGCAGCTGGTCAAAGAGCAAGACGTAAAATCCATGGTAAGAGTGAAGGTGAAAGAGTCGCACGACAGTACGGTGGCAGGGAAGTTGAGCACAGAACAGTATTGGAAATTAACGACAATGCAAAAGCTGAACGACAGGCTTCTGTTGACAGAAAGCAAGCAGAAAAACCTAACATAAACCATGGGCAAAGAATATCCTCTGATTTCCACGATAACAAAACTCAGAAGACAGCAATACTTAAAGCCACCAATGAACCTATGACATCAACCCAAACGATAGAGATGACTACGTTAAATCCTATGGGTGTATACAAGAAATTGTATTATGGTGGTTGTGTTGCAATCGCCAATGCCAAATCCGCCTCACTGGACTTCTTAGCAAATACTCTCCTCTTCATCCGTAACCAGATAAAAATGACGACTACAGACATAACGGAACTTCATGCTCAAAGAAAACCTGACAGTCTGGTAAGATATTTGTTTCACTCTTATTGAAAAAATTCTACAATTTATACGAGCTCTATGTCATGACGTGCATTTTACAATAGACCAGTACTATAGCTGCTGTTATCGTTTATGAAGAGTTAAATCATTAACAAAGTAAACAGTGTGCTTTACAGATGGGCCTTGTTAGTCTAGAAGATACACTAATCTTACATAGAAAGAAAAAAAAGACAACTGCCCTGACTGGGACTCGAACCCAGGACTTCCCGCTTACGCTTACTACCTGTAGCCAGAGTCTGCCACGGTAAACTACAGTGGTTAGAGCGCCCTGCTAGTAATTGGGAAGTCCTAGGTTTGCGTCCCAGCCAGGGAACTTCTCTTATCTTTTTTCTCAGGTTAGTGTATCTTGTACAGTCTCACAAGGCACTTTCCTTGGTCAGTAAATGATAAAGATACAAAACATTAAAACAAGCTAATCTAAACTGCATGGTGCGCCAAAGTAGCACGAATTAGAAAACAAACACGAACTCGTTTGATGCTTAAGGTAAGGTTTAACTGGTCCGAAGTCAAAACAGCAAAGGAACGCAAATAAACTTACCTGTGAGGTTTCAAATACTGCAGTGTTGCTGTACTGTTTAGTCCGCATGAAACCTTACTGCAGTATCCAACGATTATACACGTAAATAGAATTAAAGCCAGAGCCAAATTTTCAAAACCTTTTTTTATGCACAAACAAAGTAAGAATAATGTAAGGCTACACACTCGGCTACTTTCTTGGCTGAATTATTCAGTGTTCTTCAGTCACGTCGTCTACTTTCCGTTTATCACCCTACTGACGAACGTCGTCTACTTTCCGTTTATCACCCTACTGACGATACATCATTTTTCAAGACTTTCAAGCACTTTTCCAGGCAAGGAATTTCATTATTACTTACCAGATTTTCAAGGACTTGCACGAACCTTCAATTACATCTAGAGCTGTGCTAAGCACACTAAGATGATTAGTTTTTTAAAACATTTTCTAGCGATGTCGTTTAGCCAAGTAGAATGGATCAATCATTAGCTGATCTACTGTCTGGCAAAAGTAAAAATGTAAAAACATTTTAATACAGCAGTAAGATTTCACGTGGACTAAACAGTACAGCAATACTGCAGTATATGAACCCTTCGGGAAAGTTTATTTGTGTGCCTTTACTGTTTTGACTTGGGACAAGTTAAGTCTTACCATAAGCATCAAACGAGTTCGTTTTTTGCTTAAGGTACAATTTTTTTGTTTTTTTAATTCTTTATTTGGCTAAATCATTATGACGTTACGACACAGAACTGTGCGGCACGTCATATAAATGAACAAGCTCCCATTGTAGCATTTGAGTAGAGTGCTAACACAAATTATACAAACAAAAAAGAAGAAAACTCACACAAATATAGGGCCAATGTAAATCGTGTGTTAAACGCCCACATGAAGCTGAAACCTACCACCCCCTTCCCCCAAATTGTTTTAAGGTCAAAATGACGCAATAGCCAAGTTAAAGCCCAACACTTGAATCGTCGTTTTCCTGCTGCAAAAGTAACTAAACGCTGCTTATATTTCACAAACTCAACTTTTCAGCTGTACATTCGTGCCACCATTTTTCGGAAGGTGGCATGAAGTTGGCATCAGTTTCCGTGCAGGAGAGAGTGGCCCATACCAACTTGGAGTGACCACTCTTGGCGTATGCTAGTTCAGTGTGGTCCCCAAACTTGCTGGAAGACATTGTTCACATAGAATCCGCCCAGCATTGTTTTACCCACTCCTTGGCTGGTTTCTCAAAACCTTCCATATCCCACACGTCTGCAGTGTTTGAGATTGAAATCCCTTGAATTACGACAATTTAAATCCGAATTGAATTTTGAATTTATGGAACAGTCTACGTGCCGAATTAGTTACAAGTTGTTGATTGACTGTTTAATTTCTGCAAATTGTGATAAGTTTTCTACAAGTTTTCGTGCTAAGAAAGCCTATGGTAATAGCCTATGTCATCAATTTAATGAACTGCTGGAGTGATATTCGGTACGTATTCTTTTTGTGCTTTTTTTTTTTATTTGCTAATTTCATAGTTTAAATTACTATTGTTACTTTTTGGTTACTTTCTTATGTACATCTGACAACCGCTTTTACTTCCATATAATGCCCTTTTAGGGCGATTTGGAATATTAATAAAGTTAAAAGTTACAGCTAAAGTTAAAGGACATCAACGAAAATAACAATTTAATCTTCGGGCATAAAATTTACTGCTCACAATAAAATGATAAACATTTACAATTTACAACACAGTATCTTACCGCGTCAGCTAGTGCCAATCCGCCATCAAGATTTTGGAAAACAAGATGGTGGATCAGCAGTAGGTAACTCAGTATGATACTGTGTTTCTAAATTATAATTTTCATTATTTTATTGTGTCCAAGAGCAGTAAATTTTATGCCCAAAAATTACATTGTAGTTTTCTTTGATGTCATTGTGGGTCACTTTCTGTCATGAGGTGTCTTACACCAATTTCACCCAGCAGCCACAAATTAATTGACGTTATTTCACATTTAAACGAGCTGGAGCATCGAACTTTAGTCATATGATTGGCTTATGTATATAACTTCATTTGCGATTTTGTTATAATATTGTCTGCTTGCATTTTAGGCCGACAATGGACTTCAGAAGTCTGCAGCTTATGTAGAAGTGGCCTCAAACAACATCAAAGACGAATGGTAAGCCATTATCGACTCCAGTATTAACCTCTGAAAAGTGGTGATTGTAGTCCGAGTTCCCCTCTATTTTTGTTTGGACTGTTGTTTTTTTTTCGGGGGGGGGGGGGGGAGTCGAAGTGCCATTAAATTAAAGGCCCTAGGGTTCACTACCTGGTCAGTGTCTTAAGGTTTGTCCAATGCTAGTAAGCACTAAGAGGGCCAATTAAAATAGAATTATAAAAACAATCAATGCGCGAATAAAATGTAGGCTCTAGAGGCGTGTGTGCGGGTGAATTTTAGGCCGAATACCGAATAATATCGAATATTCAGTGCACCCCTGGATTTAGATAGCACTATCAAATTCACAACACAATATTTGCTGGTTGCTCGTCATTGCACAATGAAGCGACACAACCCACAAACACTGCAAATTTGATAATCATACCTAAATAGGCTAGCCGAACGTCATTCAAATACGTGAGAATATTATTTCTCTGCGCTTCTTAAGATGAATTCACCACGGGAAATACATTTGAATTTAGAGTTAGATCCCTTACCCTCTCCAAGAAGCAGACGAGAGAGAGAAAGGGCTATTTCGTCAATGAATTTTGGTAACTTTGGCTAAAATCTGTTAGTATAAGTTGCAACATGTCAGACAGTTGGAGGTGTGCACCCCATTGCACTGCCACTATAACAACTGCCATTGTTCCATTGTTTTATAACAACTGCTGTAGGTTACAAAGCTACATCAAGTAATACTAACAAAATCAAACAGATGGTCACTCGTTCATAATGGTTATATATTTTTCGCATCGTCAAACGACCTTTGAACTATTTTTTTAATCATCAGCCGACTTTTGAACTATTTTAATCATTAGACGACTTTTAAACTATTTTAATCAGATGACTTTTGAACTATTTTTGAAACATCAAGACGACTTTTGAACTATTTTTTTAATCATCAGATGATTTTTGAACTATTTTTTAAATTATCAGATTACTTTCGAACTATTTTTTCAAATCATCAGACGGCTTTTGTACTATTTTTTAATCATCAAAAGACTTTGAACTTTTTAAAATAATCCGACGACTTTTGAAGTATTTTTTAATCACCAGACGACTTTTGAACTATTTTTTTAAATCATCAGACAACTTTGAAACCATTCATCAGACGACTTTTGAACAATTTGTGGAACAATAATTACATTTGTGGAAACAATTTACTGGCTCTTTACTTCAGTTTTGTCCTTTTTTCTTCAATTATTTTTGTTCACTTTTATTTTGTCGTCCATCAGGTTATATTGCAGAAAGTATAAAAATGGGCAAACCCAATGTTAAAATAAAATCCTGCAAGTTGGGCGATTTTGACGGGTGTCCTAAATACCAGGGTATGGTAAATACCCTATTCCATCATGCCGAGTGTCCGTATCTCTTAGTGCTAATTTGGTATCCAAATGTAAGATTTTGGCAGAAACACGAACCATTGTATTTGGTTTCCAGCAACGACAAAGTTTTGTTCCGTGCAGCAAGTTTCACATGCGACCAAGCATTAGTTGCTATGACAATGGTTTTGAATGTTTACCCTTGAATTACTTTTTGTTTTTTTGTGAGGCATTGCCACGTTGTACAGTTATATTCTTTTTCTTTCTAGGAGGGATTGGTCATCATTTTCTAGAAGTTTCCTTGTTGGAATAGTCGGCATGTCGCTGTTTCTCCCTCGTAGCAACGTGATTGCCTAGTCGTTAATCGTGCACCTGATCATATTAACCATAATGCTGTTCGACATACATACACACATGGACAAATTTAATATTTACGAACTGTTGTCACAGTACTGTTCCCTTAAAGCAAACCACAACTATCGCCAGCAAGTTGTGAAAACCTACGTTTTCTTTGTTGACAATGATGTAAATTATTTTTGTTTTTGTAAATAATAAATACACTCCCGATGAATAAAATTACGATGGCACTTAATTTGTTAACTCTTTAGACTTGTACAGTTCCGGTCAAAAAAAACGTTTTCGTTATTCGGAAGACGTTGCAAGATTAATGCATGTGACACTGAACGAAATGTTGATATCTCGAAATCTACTGGACAGAATTGAATGAAACAAAAACTGGGTTGCTTATTATGATATCAGATATATTTCTATACATATTACATGTAATGGTAAGTAGCCAAATATAATTGGCCGAGCGAGCAACACGAGTTGATAACTAATAATATATCTCATAAATTACTGGATAGAATTGAATAAAAGAAAAACTGGATTAATCGTTACGATATATGCTATATTTCTGTACGTATGACATGCAATATTCAGGAGAAAAATATAATATGCAATTCAGATTTTTTTTTAATGAAAATCCTTCGATTGGTTTTGGAGATATCATCAGATATAATTAAATTTTTCTCGCTCGACCAATTATTTTCAGTCAATTAACGTAGTATTTAATAAGGGCAGAACTATAGCAGACAATCTACTGAACAGTTCAGTCTTTGTTTCATGAAAATCCGTCAAGTAGTTTTCGAGATAACTGAATTTCTCCATGGTTGTTATTAGGACCCTCGATATAACGAAAAAGGGCGTTTTTTTTGGCCGGAACTGTACCAATACAGTATAACTGTATAAGCTGGCTGCTAATAAAATGTAATCCACCTGCTAAAATTCAAATCCACTCCAAAATATACAAAAATTTCGGTTTAGTAGTGGAACAAGTTCTTACATAGACTAGGTTTCTGAACTTCGTCGAGGATTGACTAGGGAAGTTACCTACCGTAAATACAAGATTCTTACAGAGCAGGCGATAAACACGATATTAAATGTTATTGTACTTGATTTAGGGTGATATTTTTGGAGGGAAAAAATATCAAGACGCGAGTATTTAAGGTACTGTCCGGATTATTTTTCTCCCACGTGCTAAGAGCTAGGGTCGTACTGTCTTTGGTGCAACAACTCCATAGGGGTGCAGAATATGCCAGAACGCTAGAACGAGGTTCGCGGGAAGTTTCGGAGAACCGTGGAAATTCACTGAAAAATGGCTTGCCTACATAGTTAAAAGCTGTGGAAATTTGAAAAATCTGTAGGACAATTTTGCGGGAAATTTTCTCCGGTACGAATTTTCTGCAACTCCGCAGCCTGGGTAATCAAAGGCTTAAACGTTAAAGCCTTTAAAATTTTACTTTTTTTCCACACCTTCGCTGAACTTTATCTACACAAGATCGTAGAAAGAGTGATATTTTTAAGAAGCTAATAATAACTTTTAATTTTGCGGTGCATAATTATCATCGGTACCTTACAAAGTGGTCAGCAACAATAAGACCTCAGTAAATAACTGAAAACAAAATATTAATGAGGCATTGCCGGTGATTCAGCTCACGCAACTATATGGTGAACAGCGGTACAGTCACAACAAGGGCAATAGAGCAACATTTTTTAAACCAAATGACCACTGCAACTTAGAAGACGATCCAATGTAGCAGAGTGTGTTTTTCGTGTAAAATTATTTAAAATTTTTTTTCTTGCCGGAATAAGATCTAAGACAAGGATTGAAAATTTGCCGTCGTTCAGCAAATAGTTCGAGTTGACACGTATCAACATTATTATTATGAAATAACCATTCTTTTGAGAAAATGCAACAGAATTCCCAATATGTAGCCCAACTTCATCGAACGGGATTAAGAAAGTGAAAGTGAGCAACAATCGGAACTAACAACCGGAAAAGTATTTACGCAAAAAGAAGCCTGCAGTAGCCTAGTATCAAAGTTAATCAAGAATTAGTGATGGTCACAATATCAAAGTGTAAACAGCTGCAATGAACAAAATCCAGACCGATATTTCAAAATATTACTGTACCAAGTTTAGAAACAAATATTTTTGCATTTTTACATAGTGCCTCTCAATTTTATTTTGTTGAATAATAAGTATTTTAAAACAAAGTACAACTTTGTTCTAAAATTTTAAATAAAATTTCCGATTCAAGAGTGGGATCCCTGTACAGTATCGGCGGGTTTCGCTGTTGTACGTTGGAGGCGTACGTTGGTATCTTGGCGGCTACGGGTTATTTTGGGTTGTTTTAAGTTCTTTTGTACTTGTATATCAACTTGTGTGGCAACCTGGTCCTTGATTATATATAATCAGGTAAATTTCAATTTTAATCAAGTGATTATAATCACTTGATTATAATCCTAACAACCCTGCACATGCCTGGATAATTGTAGCATGAGTGGTTTTTTTCGCACCAATCTTTTGAGTTAAAACCTATTCAGCACATTTTTTAACACGACTTACCCCAGAAAATATGACCAGTGTTCCACATGTGGCCTAAGGGGTCGGGACCAACAACAAGAGATTGGAAGATGCTGTAATCTTATCATGGACACTCAGTCAAGCCCTACGGCCTCTTCTTTGTCACTCCTAGGACACCTTATTTATACGTATACGGTATTACCTTTCCTGTTTGCAGCCAGGCCTGTGTGTTGCTGCGAGAGTCGTGGCTTTTATTCCATCCGATTCTGGTTTGATCTTCACTGTTAGCATCCTACGCATGGCGAAAATATGCTTGAGCATCGAATCTGTTTCTTAAACAATGAAGTGTTCCATCACTCGAGATGAAAGCAGCGTAACCTGCCACAGAGTTGTTAGTGTACAAAACTGCTTAAAGCCAAAGCATTTTTACTGCATAAACTGAAGGATGCCCTTTATCTACGATAATGTGGAAAATTCCGTTCAGTTGACTTCACAGCTCTTCTTTTTAATATAACAGTGCATCATTTACAGAACGACAATTCTACAGGCCTCAGCCACCACGACGGACGATCATGCGCCTGACATATCACACAACCTACTTGACAACAAGGGCAAGTGGTCGGAAACATTTTTCCTGTTAAGACGATAATCTACACAATACCAAATGCGTATCAGAAAGTTGATTGGACCGCACCACTTGTTACTCACGAGGAGGGACACCTAGATTTGAGGCCCTAGATGATTTCTCTACTGTAAAAGTCAAGCTCAACTCATAAAACTTTACCTCATTTTCAGAATGAGCACCCCACCGAATACGAGAGGGTACGAAGTCTGGTAAATTAGAATTCTGACAAGGAGCCAACATGTTACCAGAGGAAAAAAATGAACTTAAAAACGCCTGAAGAAAATTATAGTGAATAGTCGAAAATTTGCAAGACTATGGAGAAGTCCACAGTGTGATAATGAGCTTTAAGTAGCCTAGGTAAATTTTGATAAAGTTGAGCTCCATGGCAGAAACATTTCCAGCGCTCTGCGACAACGCGGGCTTTCTTTCTGCAGGATTTAGTGTTAATTTAATGAAAGAGCACCAAAATGGATATTTTCTGCAGCATACGCGACTGTGGCGCCCAGTTTCTGCCATGGAGGGGTTTGAGTGCACATTTGAGTTCAGAAAGATACAGTTTGGATTCGACACACAAATTTCCTTCCGTTCAGTTTTCCACATTATCATAGACAAGGTTTTCCCAGAAGTTAAATAGATAAAAAAAAAAAAAACCACACAAATATGCCTCTTTTCAGTCAAACGTGCATTTATTCACTCTTTTATGTCAGTCTTATTCATATTCTTCTAATGCTCAGCCTTTTATATCATTGATTTGAAAGCACTTAGAGAAACCTATAGCCATCCTTACTACCATGCACTTATTGCTAAATAAAAATACGACTCAGATCGATGCATTTACTACTGTTACATCAAGAGACACCCAGGGAAAATCGTACACACATCGCCGTGCCATGGTTAGACTACTTAAAGTACCGTATTTCTCCGAATACAAGACGATACTTTTTTTCAAATTTGTACCATTAAAACAGCAGCATCGTCTTATATTCGCGTGCAAACCCATAACTCGGTCAAATTTTGGTCGATTTTGATGTTTGAATACACCATTCGAATCGTTTTTTCGAGAGCTATCCATTGGTGCCAATTTTAAGCCCTTTGCTCACTTATTTTTTGGATTATATAACAAAAACTAAATACATTTTGAAATTAGCCTCGGTAAACAGTCCAAAATCAAAGATATTATTAAAATTTTGGTCTTCGAATCCATTACCAGGTAAATTTATCAGTATAATAACTAATAAATGTAATATCAAGCGTTATGAAAGTCTTGTTAAAGTCGCCCGTCTTATAATCGCAGCCATTTATTTCTTTGGAATATGTGATCCCAAAAATGCTACTCGTCCTATATTCGCGTCGTCTTACATTCGGAGAAATACGGTAAACATCTGGGTGTGAGGGTACTTAACTATTGCAGCTAAACAATTTTTCACTGAATCTTGGTTCAGCCGGTAAAACAAGGTGTCTACCAAAACACCACATTGAAAATTCCTGACTTTTGCCTGACATGTGTGTACCTTTTCCCGACTCCCAGCCTTTTTAGGGAAAACCTCGAGTGGCTGCTCCCAGTTAAGGAGTTTTATTTTTGTTGAAAAAAACAAAACATGTTGCCTCTGCATGGCATTCCCACACTACCATTTTCCACCAAAACCACAAACGAAACACATGTCAAGCCTGATTTATACTCAAATCCACAACGAAATACGCTAAACTGCTTTCTGTGACACGCAGTAATGGTGCAAAAATGGTAGGCCTAACCCGTAAAAAAATTATCAAGATATTAAAAATAAACCGTCTCTGCTAACTAGATTCAGCTACGAATCGGTTTACGTAATTACTATGTTGTCGTGCGAGAGGCACTTCTAAATGCATAATATAGTAAAAAGTGTGTGATAAACAGCACGTGGTTGCTCAGCTAGGCCTAACTTTCCCTACTAGGCCTAACAAAAAACAAAAAAAATAAGGCAAATAAAAATTAGCACATACTATGTATAGTTCAAAGTACTTTAATTTTAAACAACATTAGTCTATTTTAGAGAAAATAATATCATCCTCACTTACCAGTGGTGAAACCAGTTTCGAAGTGATAATTAACATATTCCCGACCTAACATCCAATTTACTGACTTTTTCCTGACTTCCTGCCCTACTAGTTTATTTCCTGACTGGTAGACACTCAGTAAAACTCATTTTAATTAACAAGCCCAAAACCGGACTGGCTTCAGCAAGCTAAAAGCAGAAGCTTCTGCGGCTCCATTCTACTGAATCGTAGACACCCACGTTCAGTAGAATGGAGCCCCATAAGCAGTAGTTTCTGCTTTTTAGCTTGCTGAAGCCAGTCCGGTTTTGTGCTTGTTAAATAAAATGAGTTTTACTTAGTGTCTACCAGTCAGTAAAGTCAGGAAATTAACTACCGGTACTCTGTGGATGAGAATAAATGACCTTGCTGGTGGTAAATTAACAAGCCCAAAACCGGATTGGCTTCAGCAAGCCGTAAGCAGAAACTATGGCTCCATTCAATTGAATCTTAGATACCCACATTCAGTAGAAAGGAGCCCCACTCAAGCAGTAGTTTCTGCTTTTTAGTTTGCTGAAGTCAGTCCGGTTTTGAGCTTATTAATTTACCACCTGCAAGGTCCTATGCTCTCATTCACAGAGTATTCTGTACTGACGACGACCGCAAACAAGGGCAAACAGTCTGTCTAGAGATCTAGAGGTCTAGAGAACAGCTTCATTTTAAGCGACTCATTTTAAGCTAAACTTTGACCGATTCTGAAATTCCAATACATCATTTTAACCAGCTTGAAAGAGTTAATAAGTGGCGCAAATTTCAGGCCTCTAAGTCAAGCCACAAGTATTTGGCAAAAATAAAAAAAAAAAACCATTAACTACAAGATCAAAACCTAATAAGTAAACATATTTGCAAAATATTATTTTTTAGGCTGCCTACGTACTCTTCAAGCTTTGAGTTTTACATGTCAAAGAAATGCGATCAGTTAAAAAAGTAAAAAGGTATAACGCCTAATACTTACCGTATATTTCCCAATATAAGACGGTACTTTTTTTCAAATTTACACCATTAAAATAGTAGCATAGTTTTATATTCGCGTTCAAAACCATAACTCGGTCAAATTTTGGCCGATTTTGACGTTTGAATACACCATTTCGATCGTTTTTCCGAGAGTTATCCAATGGTGCTAATCTCATGCCAGTTGCTCAAATAGTTTTTGGATTATTTAGCAAAAATTAAATATGTATTGAAAAAGGCCTCAGGAAGCAGTCCAAAGGCAAAGCTATTATTAAAATTTTGGGTTTTGAATCCTGGACCAGGGAAATTTACTAATATACAAACTAATAAATGTTATACCAAACCTTACGAAAGCCTTGCTAAAGTCACCCGTCTTATAATCGCAGCCATTTATTTGTTCGGAACATGCGAGCCCAAAAATGCTACTCGTCTTATATTTGAGGCGTCTTATATTCAGACGTACACGGTTAATTTATACCTTGCCCATAAATCAAACAATATATTTTTACACTTCAAATAACGAAAAATGCCTCACGAGGGCTAAGTGGCACTATCACCGATTGAAAGTAGGGAGAATCTGGCAACATCTAGCGCTATGTAGTACTATCTAGCACTTGCTTAAACCAAGCGAAGGAGTGCACCCATTTCGAAGTTATAAATTTAGTGACCCCTGCCTAGGAGTGTGCGAGCCTCGAAAGTTTCCTATCTGCTCAAACTCAACACGATTTATCCCAACCAAACTCGAATCCGGTAAAAATGCGATAACTTCGCCAATTTTTCACCTATTTCAACGTTCAAGTATACGTACCAAATTCGTCGTCTCGACAAGAGCCATCCGGTGATGCAAATTAAAAGCCACTAGTTCAAATCATTTTAAAGTTATATCCTAAAAACTGGAAAACTAGTTCTAGACATTGACCCGCAGTCCGTTACGCAGTATCTTGATGCTATTACACTAACAAACAAAAAAGACACTTGCAAAATAAGTGTGTTAACCAAATACTCGAACTCAGCTCGATACTCGACTCTTCTGTTGCAAACTCGGCTTGGTTCGACTTAAATTATTCTACTCGCACACCCCTACCCCCACCCCCTGCGTCATGTTATATGTACTTGGCCCCCACATGCGAAACCACTACAATTTTAAAGAGAAAAATGTAATAAAAAAAGTTTTGTTTCCGGCCAAGTAAGGACCATTCAAAACGTGTTTTTGGAAAAACTGGCCACGAGTGGCTCGTTTCAGCCTTACAAGTCAGAACACGGTAACGCACCTACATGCAAAGTCGAAACATGCAAGGGATGATAGGATGGTTTATCTCGTAGCTACTGGGAAACAAACCCACGGCTATATTCAAAACACTAAGTACAATAAACATCATTGAAGCAGCATTATTCTACAACACCTTCATCTAGTCGAACCCACTTTTTAAACTCATCATGGACGATGTATAACCGGCACAGCATAACAGTGGTTTTAAAATTAAACACTTTCTTGAGCGTTCGAAGAACTTTGTACAGAAAAACTGAATCCAATCACCACAAAAATAAAAAGACTACATTATTTGAGCAAAAGCACCTACTGGAGTATTTTGGTATGAAAGTTTTACCAATGCTGCTACAGCATCGATGCTCGCCAACATTCCGTAAAGTCAGTATGTTAATATCACCTAACTAAAACAAACAATTTATTCCTCGCTCCACACGGCGTAGCCCTGCGTGACTAGCTCGGCCGCAATGTTCACATCGGTGCTACCGCTCGTATCGACCAGTTCAACGGCAGGGAGCGCATCACCACTCTCTGGACGTACGACTTCACGTGCCATGATGACCTTCCACTGAGCTGCGTACGTCAGTTGCTCAAACAACATCGACGAATCTTCGTTCCATGCGCCTCCTCGTGGCGTCACCTTTGCTAATGTACAGCCAATGGCTTGGAACGGCAAGTGAAGAAAGCACTTGTCCAGGCTGCAAACATTCTGCAAAGGGACTTCTTCCGAGTCACCAAAGTCCACATAATAAATAGAGAGTTTTCTTTCCTTGGGATCGTAACAGTCTTCTTCGACTGCAGTCACTTTCGCTCGATACCAGAGATCATCATGTTGGAAAGGAGCAGCAACAATGTCGCCTATCTCCACCTACAGCAATACAATAAGACTGATCAAGAAAACACAATCCTTTTAAAAGCTCCATTAATAAAATAAATGTAAGTGAGAAGTCGTAGCGCAAAGGACATATACTGGCATTAGGCAAATAAAGGAGTTATTTTGTGGTACTTGACTAAGCAAAAAAAAAAGGGAAGTAGTCAAATTACCATTTTTTTTAGTGCCGAGTTATGTCCTTATAAATAATCATTTCACTCACCTTCCAAATAAAGACACACACAGTATCTTGTGAATTTTAAACAGTGTGGCAACTGTCATACTCACTGAAAAAAAAAGAAAAAACCAAGAGGACAAGTTGCAAACTGCAGAAAAACTTGCACATTTTCGGTGGACACTGGCTGCCAATTTCGTCAGGCTGAAGACACTTGAGTCTTCTTGAGAATCCTACTTCACCACACATCTACAAATCTACAAAGGATTAATGATCATGAAAAAATGATCGCTAATCATTTGCACATGTGTTGATTTGTGGTGAAGTATGACTCGGTGTCTTCAGCCTGATGAAGATGACAGCCAGTGTCCACCAAAAATTTGTTAGTTTGAAACTTGTCCTTTTGGTTGCAAGTTTTTTTTTTTCAGTGAGTATGACTAAAAACCAAAGTTACTTAGCCGAAAAATCAGTTTTTACTGTAGCAACAGCCTTCACCAGGCACAATTAAGTAAAAAACGTTCGCTGCTTACTACATCTTCCAACGAAAGATGTAACCAGTGAACTGTTTCCTTTCAATTATGCTTGACGAAGACAGTTGCTACACCATTTAAAATTCTTAAGATACTGTGTCTTTATTCTGAAATTGAGTGAAATGAGTAGCCAACCACCTAGAAGTAATTCATGTGATTTTCACAGTATTTCCAATTGCGGCTTGTTTTCGAGAAAGACAATTCTGCTACGAAATACCCAAGAACTTTTACATGCCACAATAGGCATTGCCATGAGAGCATTTATGGAGCCCTTCTCTTCCTAAATGCACAAGGGCGAGAATATAGGTTGGGACACAAAAGGAACTCATATAGGTTCTCGATCCAAACCAGTTTTAATGTGCGTGATTTTTTTAGTGAATTGCCTTTTAAGGAGGTTAAGTACCCTGTGCGACCTGTGCGATATGAATATCAAGAATAGAAATACGGAGTACTTACTTCTTCCAATTCATGCGACTTTCGATTGGCTGGTATGCAGCAGAATTCACTTAATTCTTCCACCAGCTTGTCCAGTTCCCGAGAACGGCCGCCGACTAGCTGCAACCAAAAGCGGCCAGGAGTGTCCACTGCGGACATCATCACTTCAAGAAACCCATCGCTGCCCGTTGGAATCAGCCGCTCCGTCCGAACCAGTTCTTTTCCATAAGGCTATTATCAAAGAAAATCAATAATTTGCTTCCTTCGTTAACTCGCTAGTGATGAAAACTGAGCACAGGATTTTTTTTTTTAGTTTGTGCTCAATAATGTATAAACAACTTAAATTACATATGTGTAAAAGCTGTGCTGGTACCACACTTTTTCAAGACGGTATCGATACCGATTCCAGCAGGGCCTACCCAAAAAAGTATAGGTTCCAATACCAATACTGGTATCCAAAGAAAGCTTTACTATCAAAGTATGGTTGTTAAAAAAAGTCAGTACAGAGATTTATTTTGTTTACTCATTAGTAACAACTGTAGGCACAAAAATGCAAGAAATAGCACACAAATTCATAGGAATTATAAAAATTGGCACGATAGTGTATTATGCAGTTCATTTTCGTGCGATAAGGAGCAGTAATTACAGCAGCAATTTTGTGGTGATGGATTTGAGGAGTGAATTTGACAATGGGGTCCCACTTTCTTGTGTGTTAACAACATGAACGCTTAAACTGTTATTAAATCCAACAGAGCAGGAAAATGTGTGTGGCTGTGTGCACATCAAGATGATTGTAGCTAAATCTTCCAACATAAATACGCACCATGTACACTATTGATAATATTTTAAGGCTACCTTGAACCAATAGCATGTCACATGAACATTGCCATCAGTGATAACTGCTCGTTGAATTTCGTTCCCGTGACTAGTTGTTGATTATACTGGCTTGTTTTTCATTAAAATTAATCAACATTTTTATAATCATGTTCAAAGAACGCCATTTTGCAGTCAATTTTGCGATATTTTCGGACTTTGTGTCATTTTGCAATATTTACCGAATTACCTACCATTTCAAGAATAATTTTTGTAACACGTTTAGTTAAAATTTTGTAAAATTTACTATTTACGATGAACAGAAATTACGCCCTCAGTGTTAACACAGTAGAGTGTAAACTCTAAAATTTTGGAAAAGTTCTTCACTCTTAATAATATGTAGTTAAGCCAAACAATGTTTATCTTCAATCAAACTCTTTTTTTTCCAGTTTTGTTTATCTTAAATTTTACCGTTTTTGTTATGGTGTCGGTGTAGGATGGACCAACACACAGGTATCGGCATCGGTACTGGAACCAAATATGTGGCTATGGAACAGCCTTAATGGCTGCAGTCACCCAATTTGCCATTTGATTAGCCAAAACTGGAAACAGGGTTTGTACGTCACTACTTAAAACCAAATTCCAGGCCTTTTCCAGGCTCAGAATGTCCACTTTCCTTCAGACGAGATGTTCCAAGCTTGCGGGCCTTGCAAAAAAGCCTTGATGCTAAATTTGTTTTTATTTTACCAAAACGATAAAAATCGTGGATTATAGAGTGAGTGTTTATTCAAATGAAGATTTTCAAATCGAGTTACGTCACAGTAACAAACAGACAGTGTGCCTCAGAAGTCCCGTGCTAGGTGAAATACATCGTTGAATATGGGTTGCTGACGATAACTTGTATTGGATGTTACCTGTGGGGAATGCAAGATGATAACCAAAATGACCTTGAAGGTATTAATGAAGGTCATCCACTATGTATCTTCCATACTACACAAGATATTGGCATGAAGTAAATTAGAAAGTTGTGGGGGATCGTAAGACTAGTGCAATACAGGAAGCAGGATGGAAATCACATACAAACCAAGGAAGATGTTGGCAAAAGAAATTGGGTGATGCAGAGAAGCCATCCACGGGGTAGCAGGTCCCGGTTCAACACAGAAAAAGTTGAACCATCAAACGACACAATAATAACGTAAAACAACAAACATCCTTGTACGGTTAATGCAAGCAACCTCCCTCTCCTCCCCAAATAACCTTTTACCGTGGGGTCGACGGGCGTAGCAGCCACAATTATTACTTAGGTCGTTTCTCTGCCTACGTCATTTGCGCATGCAGGCCATTCTGCAGCTGTTACAAATGTCCACCGTTGGTAGCAGTGCTAAGCAAGCTTTTCTCCCCAAGCTTGGTGAAGAGACTGTAATGTATCTCGGGAAATACATAGTGCGTGCCAGGCTCGAAATAGCTTGTGGCACCCATGGCAATTGCCACGAAGATAGGCTTTGCTCGTGGCACTGTTTGCCTCGAGGTTGTAACACTCAGAAATACAACTCAACTCAATGTGATTTTTAGCAATATAATTCAAAACTTTTTAATAACAAGTGGCGTTATTTTTTCTTCCTTTCCTTTGAATGTAAACAATTTAAGATGCTCACGGGATTAAAAAGGCCGGCAAAAAAACCCTTTCCCACTTCGGCCGTAGAAATAAAGTTCAGCGTCATGAAGTGTGGGTGGACAGTGACTGGAGACCTTCTCTGAACGCTGATGTTCTGTGCACATTAACGAGAATTAGTGGAGAATGCCATTTTCTCTCAGATTTTAACCCTGATCGAGCAGTCAAAAACTAGTTCAATGCTAATCGTAACAAGTCGCAACGAATCGTATCAAAGTATGCTTCAATGTGGATAAAGAAATGTGAGGCACTCCATATTGGATACAACATGCGTCAGGAATACTCCCCGAATGACACAATTTTACCAACTGCTCAGTGTCAAATTAGAAATCTTGTCTCGTATATAGATCTTGGAACTTTGTATATACTCTACACCATCATGTCCGACCTCATATTGAATTTGCTGTTCAGGCTTGGAATCCACACCAGGCAAAGGACATTCACATCCTTGAAACTGTACGATGAGAAACTCGCCTTTTGATATCACCACATTCTTATACCTATGAAGATAAGACTCAAAAAACTTACTCTTGCTACCCTTGTTGAGCGCAGAAACAGGGGAGACTTGCTCCAGGTTTTTAAGATTGTGCATAACCTTGAAGGTGACCAACCTTAGCGATTTCTATCACGTTGCCCATTTGTTAGAACCAGAGGCCACAGATATAAACTACAGAAGCATTTTGCGAGATTTGACGTACGGTAAGGATGTACGATACTCAAAAAATTCAAGCCGAGACGAGTATGAAACTTGTACTCGAACTCGGCTCGCGTCCATACTCGAAAAATTCGAATTGGGCAAAAATGCGATAACTTCATCAATTTTTGACCGATTTTGACATTCCAATATACCAAATCGATCGTCTCGATGATAGCTTTCCAGTGGTGCAGATTAAAAATTAATAACGGAAACCATTTTCAAGTTATATCCTTAAAACTGGAAAACCATGACCCACACAGTCAGCTAAGCACCATCATTGTTCTTATTATCTTAACAAATTAAAAGAGAAACTTGCTAACAAAATAGTTCCATCAATTACTCGAACTCGGCTTAGAACTCGATTATTCTGTTGCAAACTCGGCTCAGCTCGACTCGAATTAAAATTATTCTACTCGCACATCCCTAACGTACGGAAGTACTTTTTTTCCCCAATCGTGATGTGCATTCCTGGAACAACGTCCATGTCATGTTGTTGAGGTTTCCAACTGTAAAGAACATTTTAACCAGTTGTAAAATCTTTGTTTTTCCAGCCGTTTAAGGTTGCTTCAAGCTGTGTATTTTATATTATTATTATTAATAAGGTAATGCCTGTGCTTGATGCTACACATTTTTTTTAAAGTTTGTGTTTCAACATAAATCGAACACTAATTACCGACAAAAACTGAAACGTGATTTTCTGTTATGGGAATTTCCAGAAGTATTCCAGGATTTTAGGCATTTTTCAAGTTTTCACGCACTTTTCCTTTCCTGGAATTTCAGTTGTATTTTTCAGAATATTTTCGAGTTTTCATTTACCAGTACAAACCCATTACATTCGTTCTGGTCATTGCCTATACGACTGCAACTGAAAGTCAAGAAGTTCTGTAACAGCCAAAGATTTGACGCCTCACCAACTCTGAACCAAACTTACCTCTGTTTCGTCGGCTTGAGACGTGATGCTTAGAACAGTCTTTTGTTCTTGCTCGGGAAAAGCTGGATTTTGTTCTTGCGGATGGTAGACAGGGTTTCTTAGTGACTTCTGACGATATGCTTCGTCTTCGTACAAAATTTCATCAATCAAGCCTCTTGCAATATCAATCTGACTTTGCGTTCCTCTGGAATCACAGACAAAAAGAAAACCTAGTACATTATGACAAAAAAAAGGATTGTTCACAGAAAGTTCTTAGAAAGGCTTCTTTACACTACAGACATC